>SNQJ01S0005413.1:152953-180315 GCA_010110895.2 Picea sitchensis | reverse complement strand
CAACTATAATAGTTTTATGATATCATGGATGTCCAGCGTATGGCACAATATGCATCTCCTTTAGAAGTAAATTTCTCAATTCCTAAGAATTAGGAACATAAAATATGTTCCAAAATAGGAGGATTCCATCCTCTTCTATCTTGTAATCCTTATGTTTATGTTGTATATCATTCTACCTTAATCTTTCTATAAATTTCGCATCATGTTGATCTGTTGTTACAACCTCTATAACTCTATCTTCTAAATCTATCTTGTACATACTAATGGTTGTAGCATGCATTTTATGCACCCTTCTATTGATTGCATCAGCCACCTTGTTCTCTTTTCCTTTTATGTGCTTGATATCAAAGTTACATTCACTAAGAAATTACAGCCATCTATGTTGTCTAGCATTTAGTGTTGGTTGTTCGAACAAGCATTTCAGACCACTATAGTCTGTCCTTAATTCAAATTTTCTTCCCATAAGGTAATGCCTCCACATCCTTAAGGCATGTACTATGGATGCCAACTCTAAGTCATGTGTGGCATAATTTATTTCATGTTCCTTCAATTGTTTGGACTCATAACAAATTACATGTCCATTTTTCATAAGGACTCCACCGAGCCCTTCCTTCCATGCATCTGTACACACAACAAAATCCTCATATGGATATGCAACTTTTAAAATAGGTGCATTGGTTAATAAATATTTTAAGCACTGGAAATTTTCTTCACACCTAGCACTCCATTCAAATTTTACTCCTTTCTTTTGCAAATTTTTTATTGGGTGTGCAATCTTGGAGAATCCCACAATGAATCTCATGTAGTAACCAACTAGACCCATAAATGATCTAACCTATGAAATGTTTGTTGGCACTGGCCAACCCTTGATTTCTTCAATCTTTTTTGGATCCACTACTATGCCAACTTCTAAAACATTGTGATGCAAATAATGGATCTGATTTTGATAAAAAGTGCATTTACTCAATTTTGCATACAATTGGTGCTCTATCAACACTTGTAGCACCATCCTAAAATTTTGCTCATGCTCCTCCTCGGTCTTGGAATAGATAAGAATATCATCTTATAATACGATGAAAAACTTGTCCAAGAAATATTTGAACACCCCATTCATCAGACACACAAACTTTTTGGTGAATTTTTCAACCCAAAACGCACCACCACAAATTCATAGTGTCCATACCTTGTATGAAAGGATATTGTGCTAGTATCCTCTTCTATGATTCTCACTTGATGATAGCCTAACCTCAAGTCAATATTGGAGAATATTTTTTCTCCTTTCAGCTGATCAAATAGATCATCAATCCTTGGAAAAGGATATGTTTTTGACGATAAGCTTGTTCAACTATCTAAATTCAATACATAACCTCAGTGTTCCATATTTTTTCTTGACGAAAAAAACTAGGGAACCCTAAGAGGAAACACTTGGGCGTATGTACCCTTTCTTTCAAAACTCTTCTAGATGAATTTGCAACTCTTTTAGGTCTAGTGTGTTCATTCTTTAGGGAGTTTTGGACATTGGGGCAGCTCTAGGCATAAATTCATTAGAGAAATCTATATCCCTCTTCAATGGAAATCCTGACAGCTCCCCAAATACATCTTCATATTATTTCAAGACTAGATAATTTTCAATACTTGGCTCCTTATCCTTTATAGGTTCTTCCATATGGGTTGCATATATCTGGCACCCTTTCCTAAAACTTCCTTTTAGTTGCAATGTTGAAATATCTTGGACATATATATGCCTTGGAATACCTTGTATTTTCCTTAAATTGCCTTCTTCATCAAGACATGTAAAAACCTTGTTATAACAATCTAAAACAACACGATATTTTTCTAGACAATCCATACCAATCAAGTAGTCATAAGACCCAAGCGGTATAATGTTCAAATATGCCTTGGTGTTAATTCCATCCATGTTTATAGGACATTCCTTAACAATCTCATTAATTGTTCTCTTTGTTCTAGTATCTAGTTGAACTAACCAAGACATTTCATGCTTACATTTCTTCCATTTAAATCTTTCAACTATATTTGGATCTATATAGCTATGACTAGCTCCGTAGTCAATTAAGATAGCTATGGGATAATTATCAATCTTACCTTCCACTTCAATCATGTGGGATCGATAGTCTACTTGTCTATTGTCCAAGGTTGCACAGATCTTTATCGTTCTTTTTCCAACGTCCTCTACTATCTCCTCTTACCAAATGTTATGCATAATATTCATATTATCTCCTCGGTGAGGACAATATTTATACATTTGATCTCCTTCACATCCCCAACACTTTATGGGCTATTTTCTTGTCCTCTTTCCCAAGGACTCTATCATTTTTTTATCACCTTGAGATGGTTGTTCTTGCTAATGTGCTTGAGAAATATTCCTTATGAAAGGTGGCTTGAATAATGTCTTCCTTTGATCCATATTTCCTTTATTATTGTCATCCCAGGCCCTTTGTAAAGTTATCCTTCCTTTGTTCTGCTCATTCAAATACTTGGCCTTTCTTATGGCTTCTTCTAAATTATCGGGCTCGTCAAACTGAATTTTATCCTTGTAGAAGGATGGAATTCCACTCAGGAACCTCTGAATTTTGACCTTCTCATCTCTGATGAAGCTCACATACCTGAGAAGTTCCAAGAATTTTTTCTTGTATTCATCCATAGTCATGATCCCAAGTTTGAGTTCAAATAACTCTTGCATATTCTTGTCATAATATTTCTCTGACAAGTATTGTTGCTGAAAATATTTCTCTAGCAAGTATTGTTGCTGAAAATATTTCTTGAATTGCTTCCAAGAAATTATTTTCTCTTCAAAGTTCTTAACTTGCTTCAGTCAATCCCACCACATATATGCCTTTCCTTGAAGGTGGTAGACTACAATTATGGTTCTTGCATTTGATGATTAATCATGTATCAAGAAATATTTCTTCATTCCCAGCAAACCATGCTTCTACATATTCTCCTTTATTGTTATCTCCATAAAAATATAATGACTTGATCTTCCTAAGCTCCCCTTACAAGTTGTATCACCCATGTCTCCTTATTTGATTCCTGATAAGAGATACACTTGGGTTTATTTTCAAACTTGAATGTGCACATGATATTTTGGTTGAGATCCTATGGGATTGATGATGTTGATGTTTGTTAGCAATCCTTGACAATATAGATTCCCCATAATCATCCCTCCTATCATGAGATCTAGATTATTTCACTTACCTTGCACTAGCTTCCTGATTTGTGCCCAAATCTGTGTTGACTTTCTTTTGCAACATATTCATGATTTTTAGTATCTCCTACTGAGATTTCATGATACTTTCATTATTGACTCTATAGACCTGCACTTCTCTTTGCAGGCTTCTCATAGTCACATGATCATGCATGTCTCTTTGTCCATTAGAATCTGTCTCGAAATTTCCCATGATGACATGCAGACCTCTAATATCTTCTTCATGTTTGTAGGACCCTTAAGAACCCTCCATATCTCTAGTTCTCATATAGAAACTAAATTTCGTTTTTCTATTATATATTTAATTCTACAAGTATGTGCATGCAATAATTGTTGTTAGAATCAGGCATATTGAAAAATATTTGTTAATTAGATTACATGTTATTCGTCACATCAATTTATGAAGAACACAATGCACCCAGTCAAAATATGATTCCTTAAACACATTCTTATCTGAAACATCTCTCCAATAGTTATACGCATGCCTCATTCTGAATTTTGAGCAGAAGTTACAACATCCACATGTTGGAATTCCCACTTTATCACTACTACAGTATTACTTTATTACTTTCTGATAAAATTTTAACACTCAATTCAAAATTCTAGGTGGACATGTGTCTTGTCCTCCTCAAGACCTTTCCAACGACCATTATTTTTCTCAAATTTGAGATTTTAGCTAAAATTTATGGTCCAAAGAAGTTTTGATTGTTTTTCCCAATTTATCCTTGTATGCTACAGATGTCTTCATTCTCTTTCTGCACATCTTTACATACCCAAATCCAAAATATGGCTCCATGGTTATATTCCATGGTTCATAATATTTCGATAGACTACTCTTGTACCTCAAACGGACTTATAACCAATGAGTTATGCCCTCTGGAAGTAAATAGGTGCCAAATTTTCACCTTAACTATTTCAGTTGTAACTTTCTCATACATGCTTTGTTTTGCACTCAAAGTAGTTCATTCGATAGATCTCCTCAATTTCTTTTATTTAATATACAGAGATAGAGTGTACCTTGATACATGTTATTCTTGTGGGTTTTGATTGTCTAAAAACGTATTTTAGGGCTTCAAAATCACCCCGCAAGTTCATGACCTTCAGAAACCCAAAAAAATCATAGAAATTTGATTATTTTACTATTATAAAAACCTTTTAAATCTGGGCCGTCGTTCTCAAATCGGGTGAAATATGAGCCTTAGATCCACTAAACCTTTACAAACCTCATGGATCAATCTTCATCGTCGATCAACATCTTGAAGCAATCTGGATCGTTGATCCAAACTCCATCGGTGATCAATGGATCAACAATTCTCTTTGGAAAATCAAAATTGCTCACGAATCTCCCCAATGCTCGACCATCGGCCATTGGCCATCGATCATTTCTCTTGGAAACCACTTGCAACACATCATTAAACTAGTTGACACAACCATTGGTCATCGGTCATCGACGATGTTCATTGGCGAATGAAACACTCTCTCAATTCGGCCCATCGTCCATCGATTGTTCCTATTAATTGATGAAAACACTCATCCAACTCGACCAACCCGACCATCGGCCATCGACATGGAAACTGCTGATGTGACATGACACATGTATGTTGATATGGCATGACATGGCATCCTGAGGTATCAACTTGGTTGACATGGAAACTATTGACGTGTCATGACACATCATCACCCTCTTTTATCCTTCGGCCATCAATTGTTTCTCCTGGATGACCCAATTACCTCATTGATTCTTCTGACCCCTTGACCATCAACCATCGGTTGTCAACGCTTTCTCTTGCTCGATTGAAACACTTTGCTAGATTGGTCGACACTCGACCGTCGGTGATTTCTGTTGGCGACCAAACACTTTGCCAATCTGGTCGACCCCCAACCATCAGTCATAGACCGTCACTGATTTCCTTTGGCAACCAAACGCTTCACCAATCCAGCCAACCCCCGACCATCGATCGTCGACCATAGGCAATTTCCTTTGGCCAACTCCAATACTTAGAAAACTTTTTGACCAATATTCAATTAATCTTGATCGTTGATTTCCAAGCTAAGATGATCTTGATTGTTGATCGACTCCAACTCCCAAACCATCGAAACTAATCTAGATTGTTGATCTAATTCAACTTCCCAACTACTGAAAATGAATCCAGACCATTGATTTGGTCCATTTTTTAAACAACCGTAAATGAATCTCAGGTCTCGATTTGATCCCTTTTCCAAATGGCTAAAAACGAATCCTGGTTGTTTATCGGCCAAGCCTTAACAACTTTTGAATTCCTTATAAATTTTTAAATTTATCAAAACGAATCTAGGTTGTTGATCTCAAGATCAAACACGATCTTGGTCGTTGATTCCTCAAACTCTCTCAGTTTTGTCATCCTCCATTAAAACGCGAATTTTGACCTTGCAATTTCTATCTAACTATGCAAATATATAGATTGATTCCATTAAACATCTTAGATATTTATGAGGAAATTATATCTCGAAACTTTCTCATAAATTTGGGGATTTCTCTTTGGTTATCATTATTTTCCCCCAAATTTGTCACAGATCGAAATCCATGAAATTGAATTTATCCAAATTCGCACTAGTTATTGGCCCATACGGGTCCAATGTTGAACTTAATCTCTAATACCACTATGTAATGTGCCCAACCCCCAACTGGGTCAGGTTACTACTAAAATGACCCAATAGAAATTTTTGATACTAAATCAAAATGTAGAAATGGCACACAACATGACATTAAAAACTAAATCAAAATGCAGAAATACCTATGCTTCTTAAAAACGTAAATGCAATTACTTAATTGTGCTTAGTAACAACTAAATAACACACAACAACATTCAAACACACAAGTGGTAATTCATATGCATCATTTTTCTCACAACAAGCACAATAACCAAAATATCTCAGAGTAAAAATACACACCGACTATATCAACATTTAACATGAATAAACACAGCAGATGAGAACACTTATCTTATAAGAGTATGAAACCTGTTACGGAGAACGAACGGTCCTGCGAACTGTAGACTTTTTGTTCTAGTTCTCAACAGAAAGTCACTCTTGATATGGAGGTATGAATCCACAAGAGATGGTGGTCCCCAAAGGTTGGATAATGTCCCCCTCTCAACAGTCAATCTCATAGATAGTTCCATTCCGCCAGCTCTCTTCCCCTCAACATGTACAACCCAAGAGATGGAAATCCCCTTCACTGCTCACAATCTTTTAGGCCTTTCCACTCCCCTCCAGGGTTAATTCCAACACAAGTTGGACAGGAAATCTACTTGTTGGAACCTTAGGAATTCTACAGCTGCAACACGATTTCGCCCAATAGCAAAAGCGCATGCTTTCCTTTGTGAATTTAAAACAACACATTACTCCTAGGCATGCAACCTCTTTCTCCATGAATTTTCAGCTCCAAACAACTGCCAAACTTTCCCACAATAACTACCCTCAAGCTTCAACACTCAAAATCCATTACTGGACAGAAAACTCAATGTAGAAACAACTATCTATGCAAAAATGTAATGTGCAAATCTAGGCTCTTTCCATACAAATTTCCCTTCTTTCTCTTTCTTGCTTGTATTGCACTCTTCCCAAACTGATTGTACTCAACCCTCATGCTCTCAATAACTATGGGAAGTGACTCTCACACAAACCCTCTTACATGAATTCAATGATTGGGCTCTAGAACACTCAATAGTTAATGGAAGGTTCATAGTAAGGATTATTTAGAAAGAAATGGTTTGGGTTTAATAAACATGGGTAAAATCTCCCCCTTGGAACCTTTCCCTCTCTTGTGGATACTTAGCCCCAAAATATCTGTCTGTGTCCATTTGCAGCTGGTGATATATTTTATTCATTATATTCAATTTACATCATTTACATATTACAATGTTTTGTCTCTTTGCCATACATTACATTTACAATATATATTTCTAGTTTGGGGTTTGAAAGTGAGGATGTTATAGTGAGCATGTATCGAGGAGTTTACCCTTACACATGTGTCATTTTTGTATTCGGCCATGTAGATGTCTAAGTGGAAGATAAAGTGTCTAGGTGTAAGCCATGTCATCATCCTTTAGTGCCCTGTCATCATCCAACTCACTGTCAAGATAAGCACGATAGAGCAATTTTCCACGATGCCACAAGTGGTATCGCATGCTCAACCAAGTGGTTTGGCCAAGGCCCTGAGTAATGCAAAAATAATCAGATTTAGTCGCATGGCATGGGAAAATCCACCCTCGCATTCTTTAGCATTGTTAACTAGTGGGCATGTTCATGATGTGATATGCAATGTGGGCTATCGATATGGGAAGCCCATAAGCATCATGTTGTTTATTGTTGATCACTTATCTCTTGGTAGTGTGCATTGTATCTTGGGATTTAGCCCAAAAACTTGGCACTCGGTCATGGAGGTAGCCCCTACACTAGCACATGATTGCATTTTTATGTATTTTATGCCCCCTTCCAAGTCTATGAAAAGCCCCTTTCTCACCATTTAGCTCCTTTTAGACATATAGGCCCCTTTTTTCTTCAAATTAATCACTGCTAGAGTGATTTTATTTGCACAGTGACTCTAATGTAGCTTCCCTTCTTTAATAAAAATCCAGGCCAGGGCTTCAACTGTCCAATATTACTCCATGCCATTAAAAATTTGACATTGTACTAACATTGGCTCCAACAAGGATAGAAAATCCATGTGATGTGTTGACATCTATAGACTAGGTGCCTTATCTAGTAGGCTATGGAGTATGTGATTAACACATGTGATGTGGTTTTCTTCAATGATATGACTGGTTTATCACCATGCTCATCAGCTTATCATAATGACACCATATTTATTTAAATAGAAAATAAAATTAATGAAATTGCCATTAAAATGGTAATAGAATTTGCAGACAAAAAACAAAAGAAAGATAAATAAAAAAAACTACTACTATACAACTTGTGGATACACTTGAAGCCTAGAATTGCACAAAATGCTTGAGAAACCTCCCATTTATAGGGGCTCCCAATACATCACCTTCAATGTGGGCTAGCTCATAAGTGTTGTTGTTTTGGACTGCAATTATTGGAAAAGGTCCCATCCAAAGGTTATCAAATTTTCCATGTTTCCCTTTGGCCTCTCTCCTTTCCTCCCACTTTAAAACCAAATCTCCAAAAATAATTTTTCTTTCCTTATCTCTTCTGTAAAATATATTTTTCTTTTTTTCTTGATGTTCTTGGGACTTGACCAGTACAGATTCCCTATTTTGTTGAACTTATATTAAATGATGAATTATCCTATGTACATCATTTGTCTCCTCTGCTTCATCCTGTAATAATTTCATCATTAAAATCCCTAAATGAATGGGGAAAACAACATCAACCCCATTCACTAATTGGAAAGGAGAAGTACCAATAAACCTTTTTTTACTTATTCTATCATCCCACAGAACATACTTGAGATGAGAATCCCATGACTTCTTGTTCTGTGACAACATTTTATCAATTATTCTAATTAAGTTCTTGTTTTATTATTTTCCCAAACCATTCCATTGTGGGTAGTAAGAGGATGAATACCCGAGCTCAATATTGTAATCTTGACAAAATTGTACCATCTTTGTATACTTGAAAGCTCGTGCATTTTCAGTAATGATGTTCCTTGGGCAACCAAACATAGATAAAATATTTTCTTCAAGGAATCTTATAATAATTGAATCAATGGCAGCCCTTGTAGGAATAGTGTCAACCCAATTTGTAAAATATTATGTTGTTGTTAGTATCCAATTATGTTGGACACTAGAATTAGGATTAATCTCCCCAATTTGTTTTCCTAAAAACTTTTTACATTCTAAGCATTCCCTTACAAGTGCATTGGAATTAGAAAATAAAGAGGGCCACTAATAACCAACCCTCGATATTTTATAGGTTGTATCTCCCCAGGTATGATGACCTCCAAAAACTCATTTATGAAATTCACTAATTCAACAAAATCCCACCAGGATCTTTCCAAAATAATCGTTCCTCAATGATGCAATATTTAACAGCTTTCAACTTGATGGATCTAACTTTATCCTTATCCCAATCAGTTGGACATTGTAAATGTTGCAGATAGAACACTACATCTTTGTACCAATCAAATTGAGAAAAATTTGGATCGATTTGGAGCAAAGGATTTTGTGGATCTTCAAGTTTTGACTCATCTTCTATTAGTGTTTGAGATACCATATTCATTCCTAGCACCCTGCAATTTGATTTTGTGAGCAGTCTCGCTGGACATTGTCCTTTTACTAGCTTAGTAGGCTTAATCTCCAGATCATATTCTTTAATTTTAGATATACACTTCCCTCTTCTTCCCTCGTTGTAAGGTTGAATTAGGATGTCTTTCACAACACTAGTTAGAACATATGCTAGGATTTTAGAATGTAGAACATAATATCTGAAAGACTTTAGATATTTCACTAGGGAATATGCCTGCTTCTCCATAATATTATATTTCAGCTCAACATCTCTCAATGTCTTGCTAAAAAATGCAATGGGTTTCTCATGACCATCATCTTTTTTCGGTAATAAGATTGTTGCAGTATTATTCTTGTAAGAAAAAGAGAAGATTAGAAATTCCTTATCATAGTTAGGGCTAACTAAGACTGTGGATTATCCTAGAGCCTTTTTAATATTCTCAGAGGACTCTTTAGTCTCAATAGTCCACTTAATTTCGTTGTCTTTTTAAGCATATCAATAATATTTTTCATCATTTCAACAAAGTTTGGTATAAACCTTCTAAGAAAATTTATCTTTCCTATAAAATACTACACTTCTTTTTTTTTCTAGGTAGACCAATTGATCTAATTCCCTCCACTTTGACAGGGTCTATCCTGACTCCTTCTTTAGATACCATATGGCCTAAAAAAATTCCTTCCTTCATGGCAAAGTGTTACACATTATTTTGGTCACCCCGGTGATCCATTGATAAACATGTGTTCATGTTCCGCAAAAGAGCCTTTCTTCATGACGAGAGTGATTGACTTTCTCTCCTCAAGGACCCTAGTAAAGAAGGTCGTCGCAGGCTGCACCATATGCAGGGTGTGACTATCCCTGATCGTCGCCCCCTGCCCTAAATATGGATTGCGACGTCTCCGCAAGTTGCTCTACAACTAGGGTGCGACGATGTCAAAAGACTAAGAAAAGGGGAAGTTTCACGAAATTTCTAGAAGATGAGGTGGCATCTGTATGGTTGTGATCTTACTCGCTTCTCTGATTTGGTGGGATCATCATAATCTATTTAACCATTTCTCTCTCCCTTATATAAAGAGGGATTTATCATGGAAAAGGCTAAGGTTAATAAAGCACGGAAGATTGATGGAATGCTAAGATTGTATGGAGAATTTTGCATTGGATCATTCTTGAGAGCCTCATTTCAGTTCATCAAATCATTATGGATCTTCTTCATTCAAGATTGGAGAAAGTGTGTGTGTTCGAGGAAAGGGTCATCGGAAGAGGACCTTGCAACATCAAGGCTTTGATTGTAATCTCCACTTTCATTATTATATGATACAATGATATGTTTATTTCCCATAAAACTCATCTCGTTTTATTGTATGATTCCTTGATCACATACATACATTCTAGTTGAGTATGATATTGCTTTCACTTTGGTTGGCTTGTGTTCCCTTACGATTCAATATCACAGGAGCATTAGAGTGGAGATAGGACGACAACAGCAAGAGGAAGAGATATTTAAATAGTATGTTTCCCATCTCTTGTTAGATAGTAAACTCAATGATTAGAGCTTAGGGAAAACATCATATTTTGTTCTGTTTTATTCTATATCTAGGGAGATCTGTTTATGTCTTCATTTACCGATAAGTCCCATAACAAAATTGGCGACCATACTA
This sequence comes from Picea sitchensis, assembly GCA_010110895.2. Classification (NCBI taxonomy): domain Eukaryota; kingdom Viridiplantae; phylum Streptophyta; class Pinopsida; order Pinales; family Pinaceae; genus Picea; species Picea sitchensis. The sequence goes on along the minus strand of SNQJ01S0005413.1, from coordinate 169,203 downwards.
GGGATCCGACCTCCTTTTGATTTTTTTCTTCCCATTTGCCTTTAGCTTTTTTTCTTCTGGTAATTTTCATTCTCTGAGTCTGTGGGTGATCCATTTAAACTCCCTGGGTTTAGAAGTTCCTTTGGATTTTTTGTCTTTCTTCCAAATTGTCCAAATTTACAGAGATTGTCGCATTGTACCATGTTGTCAGCCTGCGAACACCCTAAGACGTCGCTCTCTGCTTAGCCATGCCAGTGCGACGATGTCACACTCTGCCCTGATAGTAGGCTACGACGACCCTTGCTCATTGCACTGTGTCCCATACCCAGCCTACGACGACTCGTGTAGATTTTGATGGAGTGAGTCATTTTATCTTTTACTACCCAGATTTGCCTTAGTAGCCTGGGGTGAACTTCTTATTCCCATGTCTGAATGATTCCTCAGTTTAAACCTTTCTTTTCATTGGTTTTCAGTGATTGAAAGTCTCTCTTTGCATTTTGCAATTTTTTTACTTGTACTCATTGTCACAAGGATATAATCTCAGATCTTGATTTGAGTGCTTGTTTGACAAGGGGTCTTTGGTTTGTTTTGAGTTTTGGATTCATTTTTGTTTGTCAAATTGGTTGTTTATTAGGAAACACTTTTTGCTTGCTTATGTCAAAAGGTTTTCTTGTCTTTTTCATTTTTGTCTACATTACGAATTTGATTTAGGAATTGTGTTTAGAATGTCTTGATTTTCTTGGATTACATTTTCCTTTCGTTATCACATCTCTGATTTTGTCTTGGAAAGGAAGAATTGAATTCGTTTATTCTTTTTAGTAATCCCTTATAAGAAAAAAATTTACATTCGAAATATTTGTAAAGAGAAGAAATTGGAAAATTTGTAGTTCATGATTGTTTGGAATTGTATTCATTTAGAATTAAGAAATTGTAAGTTGTAGCTTGTTGTACTTCGAAAGAAATACCTTCTCCCTATTGTAACTAGATTTCATTGAATTGGAAAATTGCACATTCATCTCTTTTTTCATTTTATTGGGTCAAGGTCACAACATCAACAATTTCACTTCCATCTCCCTTTTGAGTAAACAACAGCTTTAAAACACAACATAAATTTAAAATTTATTAATAGCTTTTATTTTCTAGGAATCTTTTTCACCAACATTAGCTAGGATAGCGCTTTGGAATAGGTTTTGAGGTATACTCTCCAAAGCATCAAAACACATAATAGTATCTTGTGATAGTTCAAATCCAATTGCTACATTTTGTCCTGGGAAGCCCTTCTCACACAAGGGTCAAACCTGAGGTCGCATTGAGACTAGCNTAGTTCAAATCCAATTGCTACATTTTGTCCTGGGAAGCCCTTCTCACACAAGGGTCAAACCTGAGGTCGCATTGAGACTAGCAGAGTTACTCACCCTGCTTTGTTGGTCTTGGTGTAGAGATTGTGCGTATTACTGGGGGTCACTTGAAGGCATACCCACAATTATGAGTGGAAGACTCTCGAGTTGATTTTGGGCTAGATATCATGCCTTTGTGCGTGGATCATGTTAGCACTAGAAGTCACCTTCAGATTGTGTTGAAGGTAATACCAATACCCATCAGTTTATATGTCACAATGAATAATTTAAAGGAGGTCAAATGCGCGCAGACTCAAGATAATATTGTTTTAACTCAGAAAACTGGACCAACATGCACAAGTAGGTGAGGTCTTGATTAACTTCAGTCATTTAACTGTAGTAAAGGTGAGCAGGAGGAAGAAATGGTGAGGAGAGTGTAGAGATCTGCTTTGGACATCAGGTCTTCCAGCAGCCTAAGGAGGAAAAGCTTAGAAAACAAGATCCTCTTGGATTCAAAGTTTCAAGAACTGAAGAACGTTAAAACAGGACTGCAATCAAACATACATCACAATATTGTTAAAACAACCCATGTGAATCCTTCAATCATGGATACTTCAGCGTCAGAGGAAAATAAGATGAAAAGGGAGTTGACTTTCATTAAACAAGAAGTCTCAAAGAAAAATTACATAACCAGAGAAACAAAAGCTTCATCAAAAGTTTACAATACGGGAGCCTAGCTCAACCATCGACTATAACAAAATGTCAAAAATGTCTTCATAAACTCAGGAAAATTCGCCACTAGCAGTAGAGGTGTGCCTGAGTATTTGCATTAAAGGCTTTGCGTTCAGAAATTTATGCAAACTATGCATGTAGTCTCTGTCAGACGCAAGCTCTTTCGTTTGAACCTGCTCTGTCAGAATGTGCATGCAGCTTCCTATTGGACGCTAGCTCAGACTGTCTGTCAGCACTTTCGAGCTTTCTATTTATGGGGGGAGACAATGTTTCAACCACCTCCCCCTGTTTTCATTAACTGTCTTTATTGGGATCAGGATGAGTGCCTGAGTCAACTCCTGCACCTAGAAAACGTGTTGGTCGCACTCTGAAACTGTGCCACTGGGATCCTCGTTGGATGTTGACCGGGAAGATGGTAGCTGGATGTGGAGAAAGGTGAGAGTAAGAGGGTGAGAGGAACAACGCAAACCAGCACGGAGCAACAAGTGATCGGTGGCCATGTGGAATGACACAGTTGGTGGAGCGGTGACTATGAAAGTGTGGGCACCAGTAGACGAGAGCTAAGATCTAAAGGTGCAGGGGTGATGTGGTGAAAGGAGACGAGTTTGATTGGTCAGGAGGGGGACATGAAAATGATGGTGGAGGTGGCATGGAACGAGAGACTGAAAGGCGTGAGGGGATGTGAGTGGAAGACAAGTGTCGGTAGGGGTGTGGACAGTATGGGAAGGTCGTTAGTGGTTTAGCTCGGAGGGGGGGGTAGTGGTAAGTGGTAAAGCACGGGGGGGTCCATGTTGACGAGAAAGTGACATGTTGGTGGGGGACCCACGCCAGAAAACCACCTGCTCGGATGCCCCCCCCCCCTCCCTGGTTAAAGGCAAAAGATCGGGGGGGTCTGATATGGACCATGGGCCATAGATCTGAGAGCACTAAACTTAGTCGCTCAGATCTGCGCATCTCTTATCACAACATGACAAAGCATCAAATCGAGGCCCCGACTTAGGATAAAACACATTTTTTGGGTTTTTACCCCCCTCTTTCGTGCATTTTTTTACCAAGGTGCCATTTCCTAAGGGAAAAACACCCTTTATTAATAATATGTGTTAACATTAGGCTCCATGGGGGATAGATGTCTCCCTATGAGGCTCTAAGAACTTTTGTAGTTTCAATGCCTTTGTAACGACCCTAGTTGAACAAATATCTAAAGATTATAAAGTAAAACTAATTAAAGAAAATAATTCTGGTTAACTAAGTAACAGTTTAACTACAGATCACATTTAATGACCTGAGAAATAAATTTAAAAGATCAATGAAAAATGTTATAAAATGGTTGCGTATGCAGAGAGGGATGGCCTATGAATCCCGAGAAGATAAAACATTAAAGCAAAAATGAAGGACAGAGGATGGGGGGGGCAGGTAAGGGAGTAATGAGGAGTCGGTGAAGGAGGAATAAGGGAGGAAGGAAGGTGGACGGAGGGGAGCATTCGACGGGGGATGGATTCTGAGGACGGTTGGATTTGTTGTGAGCAGAGAGTTTCTGGTTGTGACTTTTGATCAGTTGAGGCACCGAGTTGCTGGAGGTTTTGGGCACGGGGGCCAGGATATCCATAGATATCCTAGAGCTAGGTAGTTTTCCTAGTTGGCAGGGAGGACAGTAGTTTTGGGCAGTTATTTTCCTGTTTGTGGCAGGGTTGATCTGTGTATCAGGCAGCAGGAAGGCAGCAGCAAGGCAAAGAGGCAACAGAAATTAGCATCAGAACCAAGTACTTTGTTAAGTTATGTATTTATTTCATATTGCCATGAAGTCAGTATTTATTGAGAAATCTAAGTTACTGAAGTTGCTGATATGAAAATCAATATTATGCTATGAAGTTATTGTTTCAGTTTACGAAATAAATTGTTTATGAAACTTAATGATGTTTAGAAATATTTGGTTGTTACAGCCTTAGCTTGGGTTGTGGAGTCATCTATCAAAATGAAATGAGAATGATATTTACAATGACATGGGGAGCCACTCATGGCTCAAACAAAGAACTTTTTCAGAAAATGCCCATTTACAGGGCCACCAAAAACTTCAGTATCCTCCAAATTCTGCAACTTGTAAGTATTATTTGAAAACACCTCTGGAACTTTGAAGGGTCCAATCCGCAGGGATTCAAATTTACCATGTTTGCCTCTATCATGTTTGGGTGCATCCCATTTGAGTACTAGATCTCCCAACTGGAAATCCTCTTTTTGTATCTTCCTGTCAAAAGCCTGCTTGATATTTTGTCGATGGTCATGTGCTTTGTCCAACAACTGCTCTCTAGTCTGCTGCACTTCTACCAGTTGATGTATTCTTCTGATCATGTCATCATGTTCTCTTTGGAAATCTTGGAAATATTTTGCCACGGGCGAGGCGGGATGAGAAGGAAAAATGGCCTCAACTCCATACACCAACTGAAAAGGAGAGATACCAAGCGACCTCTTCGTTGTCACTCTATCATCCCACGGAGAAAATTTGAGCTTTGAATCCCATGTTTTTTTATTGTCCTCTAACAATATTTTGATGGTCTTTATAAGGCTCTTGTTAGAAGACTCTTCCAGTCCATTACCTTAGGTGTAGTAAGGAGTTGAGTGAATCAATGAAATTCCAAACTATTCATAGAACTGGATCAATGGTTCATCTTTGAAACAGGCAACATTATCAGTGACAATCATGCTTGGACAACCAAACCTTTCCATAATATCCTCAAGGAAACCAATGATTACCTTGTGGAAAGCACTCCTTGTGGGGATAGATTCTATCCACTTCGTAAAGTAATCTATGGTAGTCAATATCCACCTGTACCGACCACTGGAAGCAGGATGAATTTCCCCAATAAAATCTAGGCCCCACTACTAAAAGGGTCTTGAAGCTACCACAAGCTTCAATGGAAAAGGCTTGAGCTACTGCTTTCCAGAGAATTTTTGACACTTAATACAAGCCCTGATCTTTTCACAGACATCAACGAATAGATTAGGCCAGAAATACCCAGCCCTGAGAATTTTATAGGTTGCGGTTCTCCAGAAGTGATGTCCCCCACATAGACTATCATGAAAATCAAACATAATCCTTTGGGCCTCCTGTGGGTCTAAACATATCAAAAGTAATCCCAGAGGGTCTTTCAGGTATAAGACTTGATCAACAAGGCAGTATTTAATTTCTTTAAGCTTTAATGCTCTCGCCTTGCTTTTCCCCATACCATAAGGAGGATGCATCTTTTGCAGGAAAAACATAATGTCTTTGTACCAGTTACATTCTGCTAATGGAGGGTGTACTTGTGGGCTTGTATCAAAGAGCTCAGCTTGTTTATCTTCTGAGCAAGTGTTAATGAAATTAACCCCCAAAGCTTTGCAATTAGATTCAGCCAGCATCCTAGCTAAACCTTGGCCTTTAACCATTTTGGTGGGCTTTATTTCCAAATGAAATTCAAGGATTTTGGCAATCCACTTGCTCCTTTTTCCATCTATGTTAGGATGAATGAGAATATCCTTCATTGAAGCTGAAGGGACAAATGCAATGACCTTTGAATGCGGGACATAGATCCTAAAAGCTTTAAGATATTTCACCAAAGCATAGGCCTATTTTTCCATGATGTCATATTTTATCTCAGCATCTCTCAGTGCCCTGCTGAAAAAGGAAATAGTTTGCTCCAGCCCTGCAACATTCTTCTGCAATAAAACCACTGCTACTGTATCAAAAGAAGCAAAGGAAAAAATCAGAAAATCCTTGGAGTAATCAGGATTTGTGAGCAAAGGTGCCTTAGTCAATGCCTTCTTGATTTGATTGAAAGAATCTTTGGACTCAGCAGTCCATTTCACTTCATTCCCCTTCCTGAGCATAGTTGTAATATGCTTAACCATTTTAGCAAAATTAGAAACAAGCCTTCTTAAAAAGTTGATTTTGCCCAAGAAAAATTGAACTTATTTCTTGGATTTGGGGAGTGACAAGCTCTGGATAGCTTCTACCCTACTTGAATCAAGTCTGACCCCCTTAGCTTATACTATGTGCCCCAACAATTTTCCCTCCTGCATGGCAAATAGAGACTTTTTGGGATTTAGGGAGAGACCAAATTTTCTGCATTTAAAGAAAACCTTTCTCAGGTGATAACAATGTTCTTTATCAGACCTGGAGAAAACTATAATGTCATCCAAATAGATGACCACAAATTTATCTTTTTCTCCAATGAAGGCGATGTCCATAGCTCGTTGGAAAGTTCCTCATGCATTCATCAATCCAAAGGGCATCTTAGCGTACATGAATATACCCCAAGGAGCAGTGAATGTTGTATTTTCTCTGTCTTCAGGAAAGATAGAGATCTGATTGTAGCCAGAAAATCCATCAATCATGGACATCCTAGATGCACCTGTCACCCTATGCAATATGTGTTCCATCTTTGGCAAGGGGTAATTATCCTTCTTAGACCTTCTGTTCAGGTTCCGGAAATCGACACAAAGTCTGATTTCTCCATTCTTCTTCCTCACTGGAACCAGGCTGGCTACCCATTCAGAATATCTCAAGGGGACAATGATCTGGGCGTCCAACAACCTCTTTACTTCCCTTTCCATAATAGGCAATAGAATAGGATTTNTTTCTATATTTATGCCTAAATGGTTTGGCCTCTTCCTTCAATGGGTTCTTATGCTCAATGACGCTTGTGTCGTATGTTATGAGGTCTTCATATGTCCAGGCAAACACATCAGAAAATTCTTTTAGCAGTTCATCGTATTTGGTCCTTTCTTCCCTTGACAAGCAGCTTCACAATTTGACAAATTTTGGTTCCTTCTCTGTACCAATATTTCACTCAGCGACATCAGCATCATCAGTTGCACTTTTACCCTTTACTGCCACATCATTCCTGTCAAATAGTCTTTCCAAAGGAACTAGTCCCTTTGGAATATGAATGCTAGGCAACTGAACAATATGGTGGTTAGCAATTTTGTTCAGAAAAACATCAACATGAGGATTATTTTCAGAATCATGATCTTGATCAATATGTAATGCAGATCAACAGTCTCCAAGAATATTTTGATCTCAAGATTATCGTCAAACACTTTCCAATGCTTGACATTGTCAGGTATAGAGGGTTGATATTTCACTTCTACCTTTTACTTGAGTTTAGGTGGCAGAGGAACTCTGAAATTACTTGCTGAAACAACCAAAGAATCAACCATGGCATTTTCCTCTCTTGGAATGAATGAAATGTTGAAAGCTAAGAAGAAATTGTCAACTAGGTCCCATACTTCATTTCTATAAGATACTAGCCTAGGGTTCTTAGCTTGATAAATAATTTTTATCTGATGGACAATTAATTTAGCATCCCCAAACATTGTTATTTCTTCAATCCCCATGTCTTTTGCAGCCCTCAATCCCAAAACAAGAGCCTCATACTCTGTCACGTTATTGGTAGCTTCAAATTCTAATTTGTAGGACAGATATGTAGTCTCCTGAGTAGGTGAAACAAAGACCAATCCAGTGCCAGCACCTTCCCTAAAATAGGCTCCATCAAAGAACATCTTCCAAATAGAGGTGATTGGAGAGTTTTTTCACAAGAAGTAGTGGATTGTTTTCTGATTTCAAGAGGAGGCTCAGGAGCATCAGTGAGTTGCAATAAACTGGATCCCAAATCAGTGTCAAGTTTGAAGATAGGATGGTTGGTGGGGTTTTCTTCGTCACTGATAATGTAGGCCAACTGAGCTTTCTTGTACAGTCTTCTATGCTCTCCCCCAAACACAGGAATGGTAACATAGGTGAGGTCCATCTACAAGGTTCCCCCAAGTATTTTTCTCCAATATCTTGACAAGAGCATGCCAAACTTGGGGGGAATGTCATCCATTACGATATCCATGACCTCACTTTTCATGGGCAGCTGAAACAAGGTCACAACCAGATCTTTAATCACCCCAAGGCACTGCACTTTCCTAGTGATCTGAAAATCGAAGCTTAGCAATTACACACTATAACCTCAATTTAATTAAGAACTTTTTCTGACAGTGCATGTGAATATAAAGACAACAAAGACTTGAATAATTAATAGCAATAACAGATAACACAAGAATGCAAACCATCAACCAATTGTACACAATAAGTTGATAACGGAGTCTGGCAATCTCGCCTACGTCTCCGGGCCTTTGTCTTCAGTATTTCTCTATTCAGTATTCAATTCTTTACAATATACATTAAAATTACATAATATAGGGCTCTGACTTACTAGTTGTATTCTTCTCTGTCTCAGAAACCTGACGCAACAGACGACACTGAAAACAGAGTAATAGAACTCCCAGAAACTGCCTCCAAAGCTCAACTACTTTGCATTGCTCAAGACTACTTGACCTTGGCTTAAAACTTCTTTGTTGCTTCTTGCTTCTGTAAAACCTCACAATGGATTGATTTATATATCCATGAGGTAGAGGGATCAAATCCCAACATCCCACTTTTCGTGGCACTCAATTTGGCCCAATATCCACCAAGATATGGAAAAATAACCAAAACTGCCCAAAAATTAGTGAGAAAATCACTAAACTATAGTGTAAAACCCATTTTAGCTTTAATATGGGTATAAGCCCCCATAATAGGCGCTCAGCCCCCTAATAATTGGTCACATGGAATAACAGGTGGCCAAGCGCCAGCCCATAGGGCTGTGTGCTGGCCCCTTTACCGAAAATACATGGTCATATTAAAATCCCCATAAAATCGGGAGCTATCCCCCATTTCCCATGTTAGGTATTAAATCCTGATCATATATTAATGTGGTAAGAACCTTAGCCCATGGCTCCCACGCCCGTGGCTTATCTTGGAAGCTTTCGCTCATTTGTGGAGGCGTATACATATGGGTTTGCATAAATCTGTGGGTTGGGGCTTAGCCCCAGCCCTTTTCGCCCCCATTTAACACTTTAATACACCTTAAATACAATATTGTGAGCTTGTATACACAAGTCCCACCGGTGGTCCAACGGCAGTTGGACCTTTCCCAAGGCGTAGGCCCCTCGTTGGAGGTCACGAGTTCTAATCCTTCAAACTCCAAACATTTTGGCATATGAAACTTCGACCAACACCTGGGTGCCACATGGCAGCCCAAGTCTGGGCCACGTGGCACCTCCTTATTCACTGGACTGATGCCACTTGTCAACTAGTGATTCACCCATGTGTTTTCTCCATACCTACCCTATCATAAATTGGCCACGTAAGCACACCTTCCATGTCATCACCGTACCTGCCACGTGTCATGTTGTACGGACTACCATGTGTCCAATTTTTATTGGTCCAAATCAGCCCCTAAAAATGCCAAAATTGACTGCCACATGGCACGTCCTAGTGCTGCCATGTGTCCTGCTGACGTCATGTTGATGTCATCTGCCACCTGTCCTGCTGACGTCAGTAGTACGGACTGTTGACTTTGACTTTGACTTTTTTCTAGTTTGACCTGAGCTTCAGATCGCGATATTAGGAGCATACGACATTAATGAGGTCTTCGCACATGTCTGTTTTGACGTCATTCTGAGAACATTGATTTTTAGGATTTTCTGAGCCCTATCAAGCTCCTGGATCCAAATCTGGATCATGCCTTCCCACTAAGGACCTTTTGGACCCCAAAAGGTTTATTACATCAATTGAATCTATCCTTACATCAATCAACTAATGAAAAACAGCCTAGACTTAACATTAACTAGACTCAATAAGTGATTCCATAAATCAAATCACTTTTATTACATCAATGACAATGACACTAACTCAATTTACATATAGGGCATAAAATATGCCCAGTTCCAGTTAGATGACCCATCTGCTGCCAACGAAGTTTCATGGTCATTCCTCTGCTTCTTTGCAGCATCCTCATGTTGTCCTCTTACAACGTCCTTCTTCTCCTCGACAGCGTCCTTCTATTCCTTTGCAGCATCCGTCTTTTGCTCGGGCCCTTCAGGCTTTGTTGAGCGTCGCAACTCTGGATGCAACCTCCAAAAGCTATCCTCACAATGTCCGCTCTTCTGAAAATGTGAGAAAGTGTTTATTGCTCGACAAAACTTGATGGAATCGTGCCCTGACTGAGTCGAATCCCCCTTGGATTTCTCTAACTCCTTCCCTGGTTGCACTGACTTTGCTCGCAAATTCTTTTTTATCTACAATGTCGCGTCATCGCATCTTGGCGTACTTCTTGTCACCATGATCTTTCTTCCATATACTTTCTGTTCCCAGCAGTCTGCAACACAATGGTTATTACTGCTACAAAACATCCATGGAATCGTTTTCCTGATAAGGTTCATGACTCTAGCATGCTCATCCGTAAAGGTGGGCAAAGGTGATTTATACCTTACAACCTGTTTACCTTTCTTTCATGACTCATTGTTTGCATTGTTGCTGGCTCAAGCTGCTTGTTTGCCTTGCCGAGTCTGAAACCATTATGGTGTCAATTCTGGATGTCACTTCCAACAGTGGTCAGCATCATGTCCAAACTTTTGACAGTGTGTGTAGCGAATCACCGGACTCTCATCCTCGGAAGATCCTCCTACATATCCCAATCCTTCCCGGAGTGGACACTCGTGCACTTCAATCATCTCAGCTCTGACTTGGCCATATTTTCCAAGGCCTTGCCCCTTCCAGTATCCAAACTTTGATAGCATTCTCATACCGACTCCTTTGGTATGTTTCTCAAATGCTTCTATCTCCAGATGGTTGGACTCCACTTCCCGATCAGCTACAGGTGAGGCTGGAGTGTAATCAGTGCTTTCTACTGGCGAAGAGAATGTGCCAATGGCCTCTCCTATCAACTGCTCCTCAACTGGAGTAGCAGGAGTATATCAATCCTCCTCATCTGATTGCCTTTGGAATGGATGAGTTCCATCATCCCTAATAGGACTCGGGCTTCTAGCTGAAGAACTTCCTCCAACTCACCTTGCTTCCATTGCCAAAATCAACGTTCGCATTCTTTCCCTGTCCTCCTCAATAATCTGCACCAATCTTTTCAATTCAGCATTCTCTTGTTGCATGGATTGGTTGATATCCTCGAGCTCCTAGAGTCTAGATTTCTTCAATCTTTTCCCCATATTCACAGTTCCTGCGAACGTCAGTCTGCTCTGATACCACTTGATCCGAAAATTGAAGCTTAGCAATTACACACTATAACCTCAATTTAATTAAGGCCTTTTTCTGACAGTGCATGTGAATATAAATACAACAAATATTTGAATAATTAAGAGCAATAATAGATAACACAAGAATGCAAACCATCAACCACTTGTACACAAGAAGTTGATAACGGAGTTTGGCAATCTCGACTACGTCTCCGGGCCTTTGTCTTCAGTGAGGGAGGCTTTCTCTATTCAATATTCAATGCTTTACCATCTTCATTAAAATTACATCATATAGGGCTTTGACTGACTAGTTGTATTATGCTCTGTCTTAGAAACCTGATGCAATAGAAGGCACTGAAAGCAAAGTAATAGAACTCCCAGAAACTGCCTCCAAAGCTTAGCTACTTTGCACTGCTCAAGACTACTTGACCTTGGCTTCAAGATTCTTTACTGCTTCTTGCTTGTGTAAAACCTCACAATGGCTTGGTTTATATATCCATGAGGTAGAGGGATCAAATCCCAACATCCCACTTTTCGTGGCACTCAATTTGGCCCAATATCCACCAAGATATGGAAAAATAACCAAAACTGCCCAAAAATTAGTGAGAAAATCACTAAACTATAGTGTAAAACCCATTTTAGCTTTAATATGGGTATAATCCCCCATAATAGGTGTGCATCCCCCTAATAATCGGTCACATGGAATAATAGGTGGCCAAGCGCTAGCCCATAGGGCTGTGCGTTGGCCCCTTTATCGAAAATACATGGTCATATTAAAATCCCCATAAAATCGGGAGCTATCCCCCATTTCCCGTGCTAGGTATTAAATCACGATCATATATTAATGTGGTTAGAACCTCATCTCATGGCCCCCATGCCCGTGGCTTATTATGGAAGCTTTCGCGCATTTGTGGAGGCGTAGACATATGGGTTTGCATAAATCCGTGGGTTGGGGCTTAGCCCCAACCCTTTTCGGCCCCATTTAACACTTTAATACACCTTAAATACAATATTGTGAGCTTGTATACACAAGTCCCACTGGTGGTCCAATGGCAATCAGACCTTTCCCAAGGCATAGGCCCCTCATTGGAGGTCACGAGTTTGAATCCTTTGAACTCCAAACATTTTGGCATATGAAACTTCGACCAACACTTGGGTGCCACGTGGCAGCCCAAGTCTGGGCCATGTGGCACCTCCTTATTCGTTGGACTGATGCCACTTGTCGACTAGTGATTCTCCCATGTGTTTTCTCCGTACATGCCCTGTCAGCAATTGGCCACATAGGCACACCTGCCACGTCATCATCGTACATGCCACGTGTCATGTTGTACGGACTGCCACGTGCCCAATTTTTATTGGTCCAAATCAGCCCCTAAAAATGCCAAAATTGACTGCCACATGGCACATCCTGGTGTTGCCACGTGTCTTGTTGATGTCATATGCCACCTGTCCTGTTGACGTCGACAGTATGGACTATTGACTTTGACTTTGACTTTTTGCCAGATTGACCTAAACTTCAGATCGCGATATCAGGAGCATACGACATCCGTTTGAGCCCGTTCAAGTTGAGTTGGGTTCGTATTGATGAGGCCTTCGTACACATCCATTTTGACATCATTATGAGAACATTTATTTTTAGGCTTTTCTGAGCCCTATCAAGATCCTCGATCCAAATCTCGATCACCTAGACTCAAAAGAATACAAGTCATGGTGAGCTTTTGTGATTTCTAATCCAAGTTCATCCATGACGGTTTTGGGCATGAGATTATGAGATAATCCATTAAATAGTTATGCAACACCTCATCAAGTATGTTCAGTGATGTGTAGAAGGGAGGGGATGAATCATCTATATCTTCTACCAAAGGACCTAAGATGATTGTTGGCTTCTCATCTAGAAGATTTACTGAGTCTGTGGCATGAGAGGAAGGTTCAGGTTGCAACAGTTTAGAGAGGAACCTTTTTAAATCTTCATGTTTGACCAGCTCTGAAACGGGTACAGGGATTCTGATTTTTTGAATTTTGTGCTCAAAATTAAAAGAGGAGGGGGGCTTTAGAATCTCTCTTACCTCTGGGACAGGACCTTTGATCACTGGTGTAGGGTTTTGTGTCTTCTTTTCCTTGTTGTTTTCTGCTACTTCTTTAAAAGGCTTTTTTGCTTTGGTAGGATGATGAGGGATATCAGGCTTTAGAACTTCCCTCTTCTTAGACCTGAGGTTGTATTTATTTGGGTTGTTCCTGGTCTTTTCCCCTTTACTCAGCTCATTTAGTTGGTTGTCCATGAGAGACTATTCATATGCAGATTGGGTTAATTAGGGAAATGAGGAGGTGTTTCCAAGACAATGGATTTCAGGATCAACCTATTCATTAGCAATGAGGTTATTTTGGAGAGGAGCTTGGACTCTCTGATCATCCCTATCTTTGTTTCTTTGATCTCTTTGGATAATCTGAGGGGTGTTATTTGGCCTTCTGAAGTTACCCCTATTTTCAGCATTAGGGGGATTCTTGTAGTTCTACTTTCCTTCCAACTCCAACCTTTTCATTCTTGCAGAAAGTGATTTCAGTAACTTGGTTACTTCATCCATCTGAGGGGGGCAGCAGAGGAACCAAAGGTTGAAGTTTCAGACCTCCACTTTCCTCTGTCTCTATCAGCCTTGCTCCTAAGTTTGTCAATTCTTGGTATATTAGATTCCACTTCCAGGGCTGCATCTTGCATATGAGCCAAGGAAGTGGCTCTTCTTTCTCTTAACAGAAGGAAAAAATCAGGGTCGAAAGCACTGGAATAAGTAATTTTGGCAAAGGTTTCTTTAGGTTTAATTTTAGCAGGAATGTTGTTATGCATTTTATTAAACCTCTTTGACAAATCAGAAATAGATTCCCCTTCTCCTTTCTTAAGTGATCCAAACTCGGTAATATAGTAAAGGAAATATTTCTTATCCCCCCAATGTCTTAAGAATGCATCATCTAGGGCTTCAATCCCATCAATAGATCCAGGAGCCAAGGCCCTGAACCATTTCCTAGCCTCTTCATCAAGGCTATGGACAAAAATCCTCATCCATACATCTTCATCTACAATGACATAATTGTCTGCATAACTATAAAAGGTTGCAAGGTGTTCTTCTACAGTTATGTCTCCCTTGCCTATGAACTTATGCAACTACTTAAGGTAGCCACCAGCCGGGAGAGAATTCAGAGGTTGAGGCAAAACAAGAGGGGAATATCTAGCAGCCACTATGGCATCCATTATGTTCCTGGGGGGATTAGCACCTTCCATCGGAATGTGAACTGGAGGAGAACCAGGAGGAGATGGAGTTCTGGCAGGTGAGACTGGGACCATGCTTCTGGGAGAATAGGAAAACGGTTGGGTGTTTGGGTAAACAGGGGTGTCAAAACCTTCCAAAACGAGACTAGCAGAGGGGAAATCAATAGGAAAACTCCCAAAATTTAAACTTCTAGAAGCTCCAACAGATGGTGTAACAAGAAAATGAGAAACGACAACTAGAATTGTCAAAGAAGGATTATGAAAAGTACCAGAATCACCAAGTATAGTAGTTGAAGTACCTTCTCGAGGGGCCTTTCCCTTTCTGATAATTTTCTATGGGTCAACTTCAGTTGTTGCTAAATGAAGTTGTGGAGTAGATATCATGTGTCTACCTTTGGAAGCCACAGCTAAAAAAGTGGAGTCACATCAATGGAGTCGCCAGGTGCAGGTTGCAATCTTCAATGGTTCTGATATCTAATGCACCTTCAGAATCAAAAGCTCTTTGTTGTTCAATCCCAGGGAATAGTCTTCAATTCATTCCCCAACAATGGCACCAGAAATGTTAGCACTAGAAGTCACCTTCATATTGCATTGAAGGTAACCCCAGTACCCATCGGTTTATATGTCACAATGAATAATTTAAAGGAGGTCAAATGGGAGCAGACTCAAGATAATATCGTTTTAACTCAGAAAACTAGACCATCATGCACAAGCAAGTGAGGTCTTGATTAAATTGATTCAGTTAGTTGTAGTAAAGGTGAGCAGGAGGAAGAATTGGTGAGGAGAGTGTATAGGTCTACTTTGGACATCAGGTCTTCCAGCAGCCTAAGGAGGAAAAACTCGGAAAACAAGATCCTCTTGGATTCGAAGTTTCAGGAAGTTAAGAATGTTAAAACAGGACTGTAATCAAACATGCATCACAATATTGTTAAAACAACCCATGTGAATCCTTCAATCATGGATACTTCAGTGTCAGAGACAAATAAGATGAAAAGGGAGCTTAATTTCATTAAACAAGAAGTCTCAAAGCAAAATTACATAACCAGAGAACCAGAAGCTTCATCAAAAGTTCACAATACGGGAACCTAGCTCAACCATCGACCATAAAAAAATATCAAAAATGTCTTCATATACTCAGGACAATTCGCCACTAGCAGCAGAGGTGTGCCTGAGTCTTTGCATTCAAGGCTTTGCGTTCAGAACTTTCTATAGACTGTGCACGCAGTCTCTATCAAACGCAAGTTATTTAATCTAAACCTGCTATGTTAGATTGTGCATGCAGGTTCATGTTGGACGCTAGCTCAAACATTCTGCCAACACTTTCAAGCTTTATATTTATGGTAGGAGATGATGTTTAAACCACCTCCTCCTGCTTTCATTAACTATCTTTATTGGGATCAGGATGGGCGCCTGAGTCAACTCCTGCACCTGGAAAACGTGTTGGCCGCACTTTGAAACTGTGCCACTGGGATCCTCACTAGATGATGACTAGGAAGATGGCAGGTGGACGTGGAGGAAGGTGAGAGTAAGCAGGTGAGGTGAACAACACAAACTGGCATGGAACAACGAGTGATCGGTGGCTATGTGGAATGATGCAGTTGGTGGAGCGATGACTGGGAAAGTGTGGGCACCAATAGATGAGAGCTAACGTGTAAAGGTGTGGGGGTGATGTGGTGAAAGGAGAGGAGTGTGATTGGTCAGGAGGGGGACACAAAAATGATGGTGGAGGTGACATGGAACGGGAGATTGAAAGGCGTGAGGGGATGTGAGTGGAAGAAAGGTGTCGGCAGGGGCGCGGGTAGTATGGGAAGGCAATTAGTGGTTTAACTCAGAGGGGGGGGTAGTGGTAAGTGGTA
>SNQJ01S0005413.1:138106-152903 GCA_010110895.2 Picea sitchensis | reverse complement strand
TTAAAGGAAAAAGATCGAGGGGGGGTTTGATATGGACCGTGGGTTGTAGATCTGAGCGCGCTAAACTTAGCCACTCAGATCTATGCGTCTCTTATCACAACATGACAAACCATCAAACTGGGGCCCGGACTTAGGATAAAACACATTTTGTGGGTTTTTACCCCCCTCTTTCATGCATTTTTTTACCAAGGTGCCATTTCCTAAGGGAAAAACACTTTTTATCAATAATATGTGTTAACAGATCGGATTGTCGACTGTTTCCCCAAGTATCAATGCTATAGTTGGTAACCTTAGTAGCCTATCTCTCCAGGGTCTTTACACAAGGTGACTTTGGAGGGGCAAGTCTTCACAGTACCTGGAATCGACATTGGCCAGACTCACTCGAGCTCCTTGGAGGGTATACCCATGATTATGTGTGGGAGCTTGCACCAGGGTGTAAGTCCGTTAAGCAAGTCGTCAATGTAAATTTTCCACCTGCTTATCCCAACCCCTTCTTTTCCTTATTTCACGACGTTGGATTTCATCACCAACTAGTGACTTCGAAATAAGAAGGTTTGTTTTCTTGGTTTGATTCCTAGATTTTATTAGCGAGTGTGTTTTTTTTTCTCTAGTTGGCCATAGATTTTTTCCGTTCATTACTTGGTTCAGCCAACATTGGCGTTCATCGTTCACATAGGATGCAAGGGCTACCCCCGGAAGATATGGAAGGTTACCAACCTTTGCCTCCTAACTCACTGAAAGGCTCTCCCAAGGGAGCGGCCAACATGAAGTAGCTTCTGAGGTTGGAAGCACACACTCTTTGGAGGATTTTCGAATTGTTTTGGATTCCTTAGAGGAATTCTGACTTCCCTCAAACCCGTTGTTGCATATTAGACAAGACACACAAATACTTCAGATGAACTCGTCCGAAGAAATTGTTTTTGTTTATAATAATGGAGTACCTACTGGACCTAACACAGGTTCTGGAGTAGAGGATCCACTTTTTCACAGTGAATCTTTCAGGACCCCGACTCACACTGTCAAAACTTCTAATCCTAGTTTCGTCCCCTTGACAGTAGATGATATTTATGGTAACCTAGGAGTGAGTCATGATCGACCCATGGCATCCTAAATGCCTGAGATGTTTGTTACCTATACAGTACCTTTAGACCATTTTACTGGTACTACCAGTAGTGTCACCACCGTTTCAGACCAGTTGTTGGTCGGTTCTCACTTGATCCTTCCTCTCCAGATGGCCAATTCTATGGTCCCACGAGCTACCATAGCTTCCACCAAAAATGTGGTTTCTACCCAAGCTCCAATTGGAATACCACTTCCATCTAGACCAAATCCATCACTTTCCCCTGGGTATAGATCCATGAATACTTTTGTTGCTATCTCTACATAGGTTCCATCCAGAGGTTCTGGACTTTTTGTTCCTCCTGTGTATAACGTTGCAAGATTGTTTGTTCCTACACCTCCCCAGGTACTCTCCGGAGGGCCTTATGTTCTTCCTCCACCTTTGTTAGGAGGATCTCATCATCTTGGCCCCAGTGGCTTGAATCCTCTTGGAGTCACCAGTCTTTCGATCACTTATGGTTTCCAGATTCCTATTGGAGGTCAACCTCAAGCGCGGGGGCAACCTCAATTTGGGGGACAACCTCAAATTGGGGCACATCCTCAACTTGGGGGGCAACCTCAAGTTGGAGTCCATAATCCAATTTATGGACAAAACACACTTGTGTTACAAACACAACCTTGGAATCTTCCTTACCAAGGAAATCTACAACTGTCTGAGGGGAAACATCCTCAAGTCAATTATTTTGTACCCCCTAACCTCGGTCAACCGTATCCAGGTTCTTTAAATCCTACTTGGGGTCAAAACTTGCAATTTTGTGTTCCTTTACAAGGGAACATCCCTAATCAACCCAACCCTGTGGGATACATGCCTCCAAATCCCCCACAGTCGAATCTGTCATGACTGTCTGATTATATGCAGACTGGTTATGGTCCTACTGGTATACCAACAGGTCTCCCCCCTCAAAACTACCAGTTTCCTCAAGTGAACCGACAGTTTCCTTTTCTTGCCACTTTGGATTTACGTGATTTTTCTGGGATTTTGAATGATCTTATCCTACACTCTCCTTATTGGCCAGTCATATCGGCCAAGTTACCGTCCGAAATTCCTAAATTTGACAGTCGAGCAGGAGAAGATCTGAATAATCATGTTATGACTTTTCATTTGTGGTGTTCATCCAACTCCTTGATGGATGACTCTGTCATATTACGACTTTCCCAATGAACTCTCATGGGTTCGGCAACAAAATGGCACATTGAGTTACCGCGAGGATTCTTCAATGACTTTAATACCCTAGCCATGGCCTTTTGACACATTACCAATTACCAATTCGATACGAGACAGGAACTGAAATTTTGAGTTCTTTCAATCAATCCTCGTCCACTCATATTTTCGATCACATTCATGAGTGGAGGACAAGAAGACATTTTATCAAAGTTCCTCTTCCTGATCAACTATTAGTCGAGTGGTTTACCAAATCACTCATTGTGCCTATCTCTCGTGATGTTTCCATGGGCGGTGTTGTCAACAAAGAGCAGGCGATTAGTCGTGCCCAGTATCTCGATCTCATTTATTCGCAAACGAGAACACTTTACGATTTGTTCCCTGACGCTCCTTGTCCTTCCACAAACCCTACCCCAACACCTCCAGTAGCTTCTCATGCTGTTGATGGTGTGATCGACACCTTTCATGTTGAAGCTTAGTCTACACACGTTGGTCACACCAATCCTAAATCTAATAATTCTAATGCACAAAATACTCCTACTCCTACTCCTTCCACCGGTAAGACTATCGAAGTTAATTGTGTTCAATCCGCGCCTATCGAGAAGAATCAAAATAAAATAAAAGGAAGGATAAGAACAAGGAGGACAAGAAAAACAGTCCACAATCTGATAAATCCAAAATGCAAACCGCTAATGAGAAAGATAAACGTAAACCTCATTACCCCTGCCTGATTTGTTGTGACAATCATTACACGAAAGATTGTCCGAGACGTGCCGAGGTTACTAAGTTCCTCCAAGGGACCGGGAAACCTCCTACACCTGTCGTTTTGTCACAACCTTTCCCTTCTCAACAGCAAGCCCAACTGGTCATTCATGACCAAGCTTCTCCTTTTACCTCATCTTACGTCCTTATGTGTACTAGTGATTCTAAAAAGAACGAAGTTGCAATCGCAGCTCGAGCCAAGGATTACTCTTCGTCAAAAGAGAAATTTGATGATATGCCACCTTCGTTGGTTCAACCTTCTCCTCCAACTTCACCTCCAAACGGTCCTCTTCATCTTGAAAAACCAGGTCTCAATACATTTCTTCGCCCACCTCCAAAGGGCATTGTTTGAAAGTCTACATTCAACCCTCACGCACGTGCTGCCGAAAACTACAGTATTGTAGAGGATCTTGCGCAAGCACCCTTCGTGATGTCAGCTCTCGAAGTCCTTCAAAGTTTCCATGCTCAATGGAAGGCACTGTTAAAGGCCATTAGTGTAATTGACCCCACGAATACTAATCTAATAATATTTGACTTGGAATATCATGTTCCAAGGCTTCCTCCTCAGTTAGCATTTCAGATCCAAGTTGTTGTTGAAAACAAGAATATTTGTAGAACTGTTATTGATGAAGGAGCCTCAACTTGCGTTATGTCTGTCACTTGTTGGAAATCTACTAGCTCTCCTACCCTCACTGAATCACACAATACACTTAAGGCCTTCAATGGTATAGGTTTTAAACCTTATGATGTTCTGTCATCATTGTCTATTACGTTGGAAGGTAAATCGATCAATGTCGAGGTTGAGGGCTTCGATGCGCCTCTTGATTATAACCTTTTACTTGGTTGTAGTTGGATTGACTCCATGCATGTAGTTGTGTCTACCCTTTTCTGTGTCGTACGATTCTTGCACCAAGGAAAGGTCATCATTGTTGACCAACTGGCCTTCTTTAATGTTGATTCTCGTACTAGCAACATACCCTTCATCTCGAAGACACCCCCCGGTTACGAGAATGTTGGAGTGGATCTTTTGAAAGATTCAACTTTGATGGGTACATTTCCAATCCCAGCACTTGATATTTCCCTTCCTTTTGTTGCCTCTATTAACATGATATCCACCATTGTTCGTGAAACCCCTGAGTCATATGACCCATGGGTATTACCTAACCCTGGTGACCACCTTTGCTACGGCGACAAGATGCCTTTAAGTCCAGTTGAATCTGCTTATCAAGCCATTCAATCAGCAACCCCCACTTCCCCTCCTCTTTGTGATTCATCTCTTGATCCATTCCATGTGGTATTTCCTACTGATGAGATGATCATGTCAGTCATGTCTATGGAAGACATTTCCTAGGACGATGGGAATCATCGCTCCATTCTCTTCCTAGAACGTGACACCATAGAGAGTTACCAACAGATTTTGACTATGTTGACCATTGTTGTTATTTCTTCAGTTCATGAGTCAACACACGATGTCTTGTATGAAGGGAACTTGAGTAACATTTCATCTACCATCCCTCTCGACATATCCATTAAACCCGGCATCATAGACAATGTTCATATTGGAGCCTCATGCTCTACCGATGAGGTACACATGTATAAAGCCCTTTTCCAAGAATTCCACTATGTTTTCGCTTGGAGTTACGAAGATATGCTAGGCATTGATCCTGATATCGTTGTGCATGAGATTAAGAGATACCCGGATGCTATACTCGTTCGGTAATGACTTCACCCAATGCACCCACGTAAAGCTACTGCTATCAATCTTGAAGTTGAGAAACTTCTTAAAGTTAACTTTGTTTATCCTGTGGTTTTGACTGATTGGGTATCCAATTTAGTTCTAGTGAATAAAAAACAAGGCACCATCCGCGTTTGTGTAGACTATAGGGACATCAATAAGGCTTGTCCTAAAGACAATTACCCGACCCCTTTCTTTGACCAGATCGTTGATGACTGTGCCGGTAGAAAAATATTCTCTTTAATGGATGGTTTCTCCGGCTATAATCAAATTAATATTTTACCCGTGGACCAACACAAGACCGCTTTTATTTTCCCTTGGGGAACCTTTGCCTACCGGAAATTACCCTTCGGTCTTAAGAATGTGGGTGCGCTATGTCTTATTCTTTCCATGATATTAATCACATTGTGCAACCCTATCTTGATGATCTACCGATGCATTCCATGTGTCGCCAAGATCACCCGACACATTTCAAGGCCATTTTCGTATGTTGTCATTATTATCGTATCTACCTAAACCCACACAAATGTGTTTTTTGTGTGGAGTCTGGCTGACTTCTTGGTTTTATCGTGTCGATACATGGGATTCGAGTAGACCCTTTGAAGGTTGAGGCTATCCTTAATCTACCTCCTCCTTCCACACTACGCCAGCTCCAAAGTTTGCAAGGGAAGGAAAAATCTTTGTGTCATTTCATCCCCAATTACGTTGAACTGACAAAAGGATTCACTCGGCTACTCAAGAAAGGTTACGATTTTGTATGGGACAATACTGCAAACAAAGCCTTTGACATTTTGAAACTCACCTTAACCCATACACCATTATTATTTCCCCCTAACTATAGTCGGGATTACTTGCTCTACTTGGTTGCTTCGAACTCTACCATTCCTATGGTCTTATTCCAAAAGGATGATTCGCATGATGAACATGTGATCTACTATTTGAGTCGGAGTCTCACGACTATAGAGACCAAATACCTACATGTGGAAAAACTGGCCTTGGCAGTTGTGCAAGTTGTCCAACGTTTTCGTCATTATATCTTATTATGCAGAACCATTGTTATTTCTTATTGCAACCCCATGCAACAAATCCTTACCCGACAATTGCTAGGGTGAAAGTACTCCAAATGGATAGTGATTCTCCAGGATTTTGACTTGGAATTCGAACGCACTAAGTCAAATAAATCTTTGGTTTTCGTCGAACTGATATGTGACCTTCCCTCCACTGAGACAGAAAATGTGGTAGAGGATTCCTTGTTTGATGAATCCCTTTTTCTGATCAGTTTTGATGACGTATGGTATAGAGATATCATTATCTACCTCCAGAATCAAACTTTCCAGCCCAATCTATCTAGCACAGACCATCGTTGTATATGCTATCAAGCCCAACAATACATCATTCTCGGTGATACCCTTTATCGTCATGGTATTGACTCTATATTTCAACGATGTCTTATTTATGAGGAAGCTGAGAAAGCTTTGAATGACTGTCACTCCAGAGCATGTGGCGGTCATATGTTTGGGTATGCCACTGACCAAAGGATCTTACGAGCAGGTTATTTCTGGCCTTCTTTATTTAAGGATTGCATTACTATTGTCCAGAACTTCCATGCTTTCCAAACTTATAATAACAAGATAATATAATCATCCTACTCCCTTACATCATGTGGTTTTCATTGGTTCACTCGCCAAATGGGGCATTGACTTCATGACATGTAACCCTCACTCGGTCGGGGGGCATGGATACATCATTGTAGCTGTGGATTATTTCACTAAATGGGCCAAGGCGATGCCTACATTTCATAACACTGGGAAGACTGTAGCATTGTTCATATTCAATCATATCATTACTCGGTTTGGTATCCCTCAAGCTATTGTCACCAATCACGGTAGTCATTTTCAGAATTTTATGATGTTTGAACTTACTGAAAAGTTGGGTCTTCGCCATGAAAACTCAACCCCCTATTATCCACAGGCCAATGGCCAGGTTGAAGCAATCAACAAAATTCTTATTACTATGCTTCAACGGATGATAGGAATTCATAATACAAGTTGGAACACGATGTTGTTCTCAGCATTATGGGCCTATCGAACATCTGTTAAGTCTGCCACAGGATTTACACCTTTCCAGCTAGTTTATGGTATTGAAGCTATCTTGCCGACTGAATGTGAAATACCATCTCTGAAACTGGTTGTTGAAATTCTCCCCAATACCTCTGCCGAAGAAGAGCATCTTTTGTATCTGATGCAATTAGACGAAACCCGTCGCGATGCTGCCCTATTTATTGAAACTCAAAAGAAACGTGTTAAATCCCAATATGACAAGCATGTCAAGCCACGTCTTTTTTCTGAAGGTGATCTAGTTCTCCTTTACGAACAAGATCGTTATTTGTTAAGGGATGGTAAATTTGAGGCCATGTGGAGAGGTCCTTACATTGTCAAATGTGTGTTGGAAAAGGGAGCTTATGAGCTAGTTGATTACGATGGAATCCTTTTGAGTGAACCCGAAAATGGGCTTTACTTAAAGAAGTACTATTCTTAAGTCATTTTTGCATGAGTGCGTGTACTTTTAGTGTGTCATACTCTTGTGTGCTTTTTCATTGTTTGGTTTCTCCCTTCAGCTGTTTACCTTGCATTGTGTTTGGCTTCCATATGTCGGTGTCTTCACTACCCTACATTGGCTTCGTTGATGGCGCTAGCCGCAGTACTCGGAACTTAGCATCTGTTGCTTGGGCAATCTATGCACTTATAGATGAATTGATTAGTCTACATGGTGTTTGCCTTGGTCGTGCAACTAACAATGTCGCGGAATACAGTGCAGTCATCAAATTACTGACCGATGTTGTGTCACTTGGAATCTTTCATCTTATTGTACGACTCGATTCGCAATAGTTGTCCTACAGTTGAGAAATGTCTACTCCATTCGAAGTCCTACGTTAATAAGGGTATATTTACGAATTCACCTCTTGGAATGTCATTTTGATTATATTGAATATCAACACATTCCTAGATGTTTAAATACATTAACAAATGCATTGGCTAATTATGTGTTAGACAGACATTTGAGAAATTTATAAAATCCAATCACACTTTGTATATACAACAAGTAAGCCGATAGAAGCCTCATATATATATAACAATAAAAAATTTACAAAAAGTGTTTTTTTTCAAAGACAAAAATATCAAAAATGTGAAGCACATGGCTTCATATAGAGCATCAAGGATGTTTCTCGCTATAACATGCGATTGCTCGCGCTAATTTATGGAGCAGTCGACCGATGGAAGTAGATATGCCCATTGTATGGTGCTGATAATGCCTCAGGATATTGTCGATGGAGGCATCTGGGATGTTCATCGTGAGCCCCTATATATTCTGCTCTAGAATCTCGTAGTCAGCAACAGCTACTCCTGCTATGTCAGCTCTCTCCCCTCGCCTCTGAATGGGGGATGAACCTGGAGGTCGGTAAGGTCCCACATCTACATCATCAAAAGAGCATTTGATTAGTCGTCGGATAAATAACACATAAAAACATTATAAAAACAAAATGTCTTTCTTACCTATGTCCCCCCATTGGGAACCCTTAGGAAGAACCAAGTCTGGATCACCTCGAAAGTCTAAACTGGCATAGGCATAGTCATCTACCATAAGCATCTGGGTCCTCAACTAGTCAAAGAAAGCATCATTATACCTAATGATAGGATGAGTTACATGTCGTTCCATGAGGTCGACCCACCTCTTAATTCTTGGATCATGTGGGGAAGGTATACCCCACTCTACCTGCAAGCATAAAGATGGGACCCTCTCCAAGAAGAAGGATACCAAATTGAGCAGTATCCAAACTGTTTCATCTCACCACTCCTGCACTTGGTCAACTGTTTTTTCATGCTTCTGAGAACCTCATCACACAAGTTGAAAACTCAGGGCTCCATACATTCCGACACATATTGGAAATAGCTCTGAAGAGCCATATGGGAAGTTGCACTCCCTACCATGCGTGTGATAGTGTAGAGGATGGTCTGTAGAGGCAAGTCAGGGACATTTTTTATAGCGACTTTGCCATTATGCGTTTGAGTATCGGGCACACAATGTGCACTGATATAGTGACTAATAGGCTCGCCACCTCCCCTGCTACCTGTCAGCGTAACTCGGTCCCCACGGCAAGATAGCCCAGTCAAGAAGTAGATATCCTCGATATCTATCGTAAGAATGTGGTCACCCACACAAAATTCATGTTGTTTCACATCCCACATCTGAACTAAGTGTTCGAGTAACCTCAGTTGGGCCCTCATGCCTTGAATCTTGAAGAATTTTAACAGTCCACATTGTCGGAGGGAATTTACCATTCCCGAGTTCTTCCCGACAAAGTAGTATTCCACCTCATGCTCTCTCTCTCACCATTCCAACATTCGTACCATAGAAAACCTGCAATGGAACATAAAAGAGAGATTAGCATCTTCATCTTCTCCCTGGAAACTTTTTATTGGTAAATATATCTCAAAACACTTTTTGAGATTAGGAAAAAGAGAGATTAGGAAAAACTTCGAGCTTAGTTTTTGTTATTTCTCGTGCTCGTAAATCAATGAGAATATAACCGGGTATACTTTTGTCACTTTTTCGTACTCGTAATGGTAACGTGAAAAATGAAACCTATGGAGTATCCTTTAATCTCTTTTCACGCTTCGTAAAAATGAAAGATTGTCGAGCGACCTTGTTCTTTTCATTCTCGTAAAAGTATTTGAAGAAAACATTTGATGAACGGTAGGTTATCACTTTTTCGGCCTCATCGGATTAACGTACGAAAAAGGAACTGTTGGAGTCCTCTTTAAGTGTTTTTCAGACTCTCTAAATATGAAAAAACCTCGAGTTTTCTCTCTTTGGACTTGTTAAACAAACATTGAAAGACCCATGTGGGACCGAACCACTCCTTCTTAAGGTTCATTAAACATACTTTGAAGGACTCATCCGAAGGATGAGCTTACATCAACAACTATATGTTATCCACCTCAAGCTTGCGTAAAAATAAAGAGGTACTCGCTAGAAATGGTGGGGGGGAATTTGGGAAAGAAATGTGTCTCTGTATCCGTGTTAGTGGCAGTAATAGTCGCTCTTGAACATGACACCCCCCTTTTGTCATTGAACCCGGGTTGGGAAATCCATTTGTCTCTCGTTTGACCATAAACATGTCTGTATGTTGGGTCCTTCTTGAGTCAATGTTGCCAAGACCATTGTCATGTCGTTCATATGTTCAACAGAAGTCCAACCTTACTAAGCCTCCTATTGAGTCGGCCATCTGCAGTTGTAAATCTTCTACCATGTCGACCTTCCCTATGTTAGTTCCAAATAATTTCACGCTCTGATCTACCTCAAATCTGTTAGTCATCTTGTGTCATTGATGGGGGGTACATCAAGGCCCTCCTTTCGACTTCAACTCATTATCTAGGAACAAGACTTAGAAATAATTCGGTACCTTAGAGCCTGCATGCCTCAATGGCAGGTTTCTTCGCTTTCAACAGTGGGTTCACATCATTGACCCCTGATTGAGAGATTCCATCGAGTATTCGACTTCAACTCATTTATTCACATTCGTTGGATTGTACTGGAGTACCTTGGGAGTCATTGACATCAATGGTGATTTCCCTCGCACTTGTTAACGGTTTTCATTAATGACGAGTAATCAAGTGGTTTCTACCATGTTCGACTTCAGCACCTGTAATCACATGGTCAAATTCGTACTTAGAGACGATAGAAATGAAGACCCTGGATCATACCATTATGGTTCAGGTTGTGACGAAGTATTCATAATTTGTATTGACACATAGATCCACTTTGTATGTCTCGTGGCTATGTCCGAATTTGAGTCATTTTATTGCATATATCCACAGTGTATTTTGGGTGGCTATGCCAATTCACCTTGACATGGATCCACAGTGTATATTTGGTGGCCATGACTCATTTTACATTTTGTAATCTAAGTATGGGAATGCCTACCTCAGACAATGGTGCATTATTATGTTGATGCTTGATTGTTTGTAGGTTCTCGACCGATGTTCTCTTTGTTTCTGACACACACATTCTACAAAGTATTTCGTCTGTCATGAGTTCCGGTCACATACTTTGGGGGGCATTCTGTTACACATTATTTTGGTCACCCCAATGATCCATTGACAAACAAGTGTTCATGTTCCCAAAAAGAGCCTTTCTTCATGAGGAGAGTGATTGATTTTGTCTCCTCAAGGACCCTATTAAAGAAGGTCATCGCAGGCTACACCATATGCAGGGTGCAACTATCCCTGATCGTCACCCCTTGCCCTAAATCTAGGTTGCGACGTCTCCACAAGTTGCTCTACAACTAGGGTGCGACGATGTCAAAAGACTAAGAAAATGGGGAAGTTTCACGAAATTTCTAGAAGGGGATATTCTAGAAGATCAGGTGGCGTCCAAATGGTTGGGATGTTACTCACTTCTCTAATTTGGTGGGATCGTCCTAATCTCTTTAACCATCTCTCTCTCCCTTATATAAAGAGGGATTTCTCATGGAAAAGGATAAGGTTAATCAAGCACGGAAGATCGATGCAAGGCTAAGATTGTATGGAGAATTCTGCATTGGATCATTCTTGAGAGCCTCATTTTAGTTCATCAAATCATTGTGGATCTTCTTCATTCAATATTGGAGCAAGTGTGTGTGTTGGAGAAAAGGGTAATCGGAAGAGGACCTTGCAACATCAAGGCTTTGGTTGTAATCTCCACTTTCATTATTATATGATACAGTGATATGTTTCTTTCCCATAAAAATCATCTCGTTTTATTGTATGATTCATTGATCACATACATAGGTTCTCATTGAGTATATTATTACTTTCACTTAGGTTGGCTTGTGTTCCCTTGCAGATTCAATATCACAGGAGCAATAGAGTGGAGCTAGGACGACAATGACAAGAGGAAGTGATATTTAAACGGTATGTTGCCCATCTCTTGTTAGATAGTAAATTCAATGATTAGAGCTTAGGGAAAGCGTCATATTCTATTATGTTTTGTTATAGATCTAGGTGGATCTAGGGAGATCTGTTTATGTCCACATTTACCGATAAGTCCCATAAAACAAAGGAAGATTTATTGAGATTTAAAGATAGACCAAATCTCACACACTTAGTGAAGAATGTTTGATATAATCTTCATCAAATTTTGAAAAGATTGTCATGTCATCTAAGTATACAACTATAAATTTATCCTTCTTTCCAGCAAAATCTATATCCATTTCTCTTTGAAATGTGGCCCTTGCATTTATTAATCCAAATGGTATTTTTTCATACATAAATGTTCCCCAAGGAGTGGTAAAAATAGTATTTTCCCTATCTTCTAAATGCATAGCCACTTTATTATAGCCATAGAAACCATCCATCATTGATATTCCAGTGGATCCAACTACCTTTTGCAATATATGATCCATCTTGGGTAAGGGGTAATTATCTTTCAAATAACACTTGTTTATATTTCTGAAGTCAACACAAAGTATGATTTCTCCATTTTTCTTCCTTACTGAAACTAGATTAACCACCCATTCAGAATATCTCAAAGGAATGATGATCTTGGCATCTATAATTTTCCATACTTATTTTTTAATAATAGGTATCAAAATTGGATTCACTTGTCTCAACTTCTGCCTAAAAGGTTTTGTGTTCAGTTTTAAAGGTATCCTATGCTGAAGAACAATAGTATCATATGTCTTCAAATATTCATACTTCCACGCAAAGACATCCACATACTCTAGTGTTGACCCCAAAATATGCTTTTGGGCTCAACATGATGTTTAACACTTTCATTTCTTCACGACTTGGCATGAGCATTGCTCTTAGCAACCCCTCGTACTCCAGTTCTAGTAAAAGAAAATGGTAGGAGTCATAGTTACTATGGCCCTTTCCCTTTAAATAGTATTATTGTATTTCATTTAGAGGTTTCATATGAGCACATAGTGACTTATCAAACTCTATAAGAGTATCAAGAAACAATTTCAAGCCACTTGATATCAATTCAAATCAGTTACGGAGTGTTAGATTTAGTTGAGTCAATGCTTCCAATATCAATATGAGGGATAGTAGGGATAAACATATTTCAAATTTATGATGTTACCTAGCCTACTATCACCTATTGGACATCTACATAATATCCATCAATATCATTATTTCCATCAACATCTTGACAGTACCCAAGCGGGCTCATTCCGACTTGGTCCGACTTTCCCCATAATCATGTTATTTTTAACTTAGGGTAGACCCTTCCGGGATAATTTTTGAGTTATAAAACAATCCCATATCAAAATTCCCTATGTCAAGGATACTAAGTTCATATTCCAGGAGTCGAAAAATCAGTTTGCAAAAATTTCAACATTGGCCCCATTCGCTTGTCAATAGGCGGGTCTCGTGAGAATGTGGTCTTCCACTAAAAAATAAAATAAAATATGTTCATGATATGGAAAATAAATCATTATCACCTTGTAGGAATCAGTACAATATTTCCAACAGGATATCATGAGCCTGATTCTAAGTTCGTATGACCAGTCTACGAAGGGCGCAACTTCCATGCCTCCTAAATGGCCAAAATCCATAGTTGTGACTTCCTGGCCAATTTGTGTTATGATATCTGACTTGAAAGGAAATTTGGGCCTTAAGGTGATGTAGGGAAGTGTCATACCTTTCCAACGGTGCATATTATTCCTATTTTCGACCCCTAGTTGGTGAGAACGAGCCTTTGCAAATTCATGACTAGTTTCAGATACTAGTTTGGTAACATTAGCTTAGAATTAAAATTTTGTTGTTAATAGAATATAAATCATAAATAATGGATTCTATGCCATAGTATACTGAGATACCTTTCTAATGATGCCTCGTTTACCTCATTTTGACATCAGATGACCTAGTTAAAGTTGTCACAAGTCTCTAAGCTGGTTGAGGAAGGATGGTCTAACCAATCGACATGGTAGGGTTTCAGGGTAGTCAAAACAATGATTAACGACCTCATAATAGAAATCCATTTCCACCTCCTCTAAGCACTCATCAATACCTTTTTTTCGATACTTCATTTTCCTCGATTGGACATTGTATGATGATGTGGAAGCTTTCGCAATATTGGGATTTTTGTGGGCCCCACAAGTAGATTAGGGTTTTTAGACTGTAAACTTTCCTAGAAAAAATTGAGGGCCTAGGTGGCATCAGATCATATCACCGATGGAATTTTATTAACGGGCTCATCAATACCTTTCCAATGACATGCTCCATGTTGCATTCTGACCCTGTCTCATCCAACATCATTTTCTAGCTTAATCAATGAAGTCATGGTAAAAGTCAATTCCAAAGTCAAACTTTGACTGGGCATGCATTTTCAAGGAAAATAATAAAAAAATAATAGAAAATTTAAAATAATGTGGAAAGGGGGGAGCATGCCACCATGCAATTCAGAAACAAAGGAAAAAAAAAAATGAGGGGGATATAAAACTACTATATTCCCCTTTCAAACTTTCATTTTGACAATTCACAAGCTGCAGGAGGATTCGCTCTACAACTCAGGGAGCATGAGAAGAGAGCATAGAGTTTTAGGAAAGGATCAGGTCACATAGTATCCCAACCACTAGCAATGTAGGAATAGGTATCCACACTAGACATATTCCCTCACTGATTGTTTTTGTTACTCAAAAATATCAAATTACTGGTTTGTGATGGTTTTTCTTCTTGAAAATAATGATTTTGTTGGTTCAAATTTATTTTTACTAGTTTAGAATTTAAGTATTCGTTCACTTTTTTTTTTTTCTGAGAGCCTATAAGCATAATTTGCAAGGGAGGGGATTTTAACCCCTCTTGGACACCATTCCCAAGCCTCTAGGCCCCCCTTAAAAAAAATTTGTAATGCTTGAGTTTCTCCTAAGTGTCCTTGTAGATTCAGGCATGAAGGTGTAAAAATTGAGACCATGGGGGGTTGAACCCTAGCCTCCTCCCCCTTCTCCACTGATAAACCTTGAAAAAAATTCTGTA
>SNQJ01S0005413.1:116711-138096 GCA_010110895.2 Picea sitchensis | reverse complement strand
ACCTGGATTAGTCCAAAACCCTAATTCCTTAACCAGAACTAGAAAACCATCGGCAAAAAACCATGTGCCGAAAACCACCTAATATCATGTGGTCCCGGAAATATGTCGGCCCGAAAAAAAAACACTACTACTCATGCAAAGAATATAACACATACCCAACACTCACGGTTGAGGATATATGTCTTATTGAAGTTGGAGAACCCTCATGAGTTATCTAGAAGCCCCTAGAAGGTCAAATAAGTCAATTATTATAGAAAATCATAGAAGGCGTTTACTAGTCAAAGTGGTTGTAACTAGGAGTTAATCATGGGTAAAGTTGTTTCAATAAGAAAATAATTAAAGAGAAATTAGTTGCAACAAGAAGTTGTGAGTTTACTATTTATGGTAAAGTGGTTGCAAGTGGGTAAAGTAGTTAAAATTGGGTTAGCCCTAAAAGAAGGAAAGTGGGTAAAACCGTTAGAAGATAACCCCTGAAGGAAGCTACTTGGAGAGTATAAATAAGAGAGCAAGGGTCTCCCATTAGCACCTAATTTTGAGCATATTGAATATCTATTTTGTGAAATGTTTTGGGTAGGTATCATTGACAAATATATAGTAGTTAGTCTAAAGTAGCGACAACATTGGAGGTTTGAAGGGTCGAGACTATGGGTACTGAACTAGGGTTTTACTGAAGACATTCGCAGGTTGTAGTACTAGAAGGATGCAGACATCCACCAGCCATAGTGGGGAAAAGCGCGGGTACCCACGGGTATAATAAAGACAAAGCATGGATCTGTTGCCAAAGCTGAAAAGGAAGATAAGATCTATCTTCAGTGACATGTTGTTGAGCAGAGAAGAAGCTACATGAAGATATAAAAGTAAGAAGGTACAAGAGAGCTATCTACAGTAACAAATGGTATGTTATATGCTTATCTAAAGTTGATCCTTGGTGAATGTTTTGATATGCTTGTGGGAGATTGAAATTTGTCCTTGAGGGACTGTTTGTTGTACAATATATTCTATACAAGACAGATCTACAAAGATACAATGTTACTGTATTGGTTATATGTTGTTGGGATACTTCATTGAGCATCTTGTTAAGACATATCATATGTTATTTGGAGTATGGTTGAGGGTTTACGGTTGAGACATAGTGTTATCAATACATTATGGGTTTGCATGACAGTGAGGGTTTGATGTGTGGTTAATGTAAGGGGTGCGTATATTACACGATTTCAATAAGACATATACATGAACCTAGTACATGGTTTTGTTAGATCTACTTGGATATTGGATGAGTATTGTTTCTATCAGATCAACCAGTTTGTGAGCAGATATAGAGTGATAAGATAGTGACAGATACTGAGACAGATAGAGAGACAAAGAGAGTGTTGGTGTACTATAAGATATTTGTGCTAATCCGCGTGTTGTAGCAAGTAGAGGCGCGGACATCCGCAAGTTGCAGTAGGGAAAGTCACAAATACCCACTTGTTGCAATATAGACAGGTCTCAGATTTGCAGGAAGGTTTTGAAGAAGTTTGGCACAAGTTGGGACAAGATTTTTGTGACATTTATTACAGTAATAGAGTTGGTTTAGTGACAATGAAAGGTTGTCTACATTCAAAATTTATACTTCAAGGCAGTTTGGATGGGGCAAAGATAGGTGGTTGTAGCGACCTTCCGGTTGTAGCTGGAGAACATAGAGGGTTGTATCCTCCTTTTGGTTGTAGCTAGGAAATTGGGGAGTTGGAGCTTCCCTCAGGTTGTAGCCTGAGAATCTAGGGGGTTGGAGCCTCCTTCCAGTTGTAGTTGGAGAACAAAGGAAGTTGGTGCTTCCAATGAATGTACTTATTAAATACATATAAGAAAAAAAAAACGTGGTTTTCTCCTGCATTGGGTTTGCACGTAAAAATAATGGTGTATTGTGTATGATTGCTCATTGTTCATGATTTATTTATTCTGCACTTGTTGAATGATATTGGTAAATTGATCATAAGGATAAAAACACTTATATATACTGTTGTTAAAAAGGATTAAAAAGAACTATTACTGATTCACCCCCTGTCCCAGTAATCCAACACCAACACTGGTTTCGTGCTTTGATTTGGCACCATCAAAATCCATGCTCCACATCACTTCTTTTAGCTTAGAAAGATGGATATGCACATCTTCTTTGGATAACACCGTATAAGTACCCATCCCCGTGTCTTGAAAAGACACATGTCTTGTGTTGTAGGAAGTAGGTACAACCTACTCTCTGTACTTTGGCTCTCTCCTAAGGACAACTTCTACACCCTTGTGAGGAAAGGTAAAGTGAGTTCCTTTCTTGAAGTAGCAACCCCATTTGACCTTAGAGGACCACTCTCTTCCTAAAATCATATCATATGCCTCAGGTATGTTTGCTAGAATTATGTCTATGAGCATACTCACATTTAGAGCTTGGTTGAATGGACTGGACAAGTCTTTGATGTAACCAATGGTTTCTATAGTCCTTGAATCCAAATATAACATATATTTATAAGGACCTATGCACTCAAGGCCCAATCTCCTCATAACTCAAAGAGGCATGGCATTGTGCCTTGCTCCTATGTTAACGACAAAATTATGGAGCAAAAAATAAAAAAATCTTTGTCGAGACATAGAAAGGATGAACTCCTAGGTCTAAATTAATGGTATCATATGCCTCTTTTGGTTGCGAACATGACTCTTTGGAAAGAGAGGTTCTCTGTTCTATTTGTGAAGTAGGAGGGGATTGTAGGACACATGAAAGGTTTTTGAACTGAGCAGGTGTCCTAAGAGCATATAGTAATGTCATATGGGTTGGGACCTTCGCTATATATTCAAATACGTTGTAAGGTCCTGGTGTTGGGAAGCATGGTGGTGGATCATTAGGTAGAATCTTGTTTGAAGTCCATAGAAATCCATTCTTCGGAGGAGAAGGTGATCTACCACTCATCATAGCTTTGTTTTTTCCATTGTCTTTAGGATCAGTTTTGGCCCCTTCCACTCCTTTCGGATTTGTTTTAGAGGCCTGACTCCCAATTTCTACAACAAACTTTTCGAAGGGAGGAGAGTTGTCATCGTAAGGCAAAAACTCTTCCATGTTAACTTGATCATTCTGAGAAGTGGCGGTAAGCTTGTTTTTCTATTGGAGGTAAAGGTGTCTTGCCAGATTTGGACAATTCCAAGTGACGTGTATACAAGTAACAATACTCAGGATCATGGAAGTCTTTGAAAAAGTGACACCAATCTAATTCAACAACACTTTTCCTGGGAGGGGGAGTAGGAGGAAGATGAGGCCTTGACTTTGAAGGAGCAATAAACTGCAAGTCATTTATTTTTCGATTTAGGGAAACGATTTGATTGTTCATGTTCATTAATAATTTCAACGTTTCAAAACTTTCCCTTTCTTCCAACCTTGAAGTTTGGGTAGGTAGGGGTTCATATCGAGGACCCTTGTTTCAAGGTACTTCATTCTTAGGCCTTCCATTAAAATGGGGATATGCTACATGTGAAAGAATTGTTGGTTTTGGAGATCCAGGGGGGGCGATGACATTAATTGGAGCCCCCCTGGTGGGGTTTGAATCATTCATCATTAGGTTATAGATATGATGGTAGAATTTATGTTAGGGTTTTTTTTCTCTAGAAGGAAACCCTCTCTTATGTATGAGGAAATTGTATTGCAGCTATGTACGAGAGTGAATATTGTATTTTGAGTGAAGAGACTGTGAGAAAAGAAGAGGAAGTTAGAACAAGAGTGTTGTAGGTTGTATCCCTTCATTTGTTGGATAATAATAAAGGAAGGACTGACAATTTATCTGGTGGACATAGCCCATATTGGGTGAACCACATATATTTGTGTCTCTATTGTATTATGTATCTTTTGTGTTTTATTTCCAAATCTATTTTATATTATTTCTTTGCAATCTTGTTTTTCTAACATGAATCATACCAAATCCCTCCATGTTTCTCTCAATTTATAGGGCACCATCCTTGGCCACATCTAAAGTATGTATTGATTTGTCTTTCGATATGTACTTTACGTTTGGATTCATGGCAGTCATGTAGTAGTCTAACAAATTGTTCCCAAATGGTTGGGAAGCGGTTGGGATCCCGTTCAAGGTGGAGGTATAACATTGGTTAAAGTTACAAATCGATTCTCCCTCATGAATGGAGATGGTTGTGAAATCCCTGAGTAGGGAAGCCACATCATTTTCTCCTTGGAAATGTTGCTTGAACGCTTGTACCATAGTGTCCCAATTTGGGATACTATCATTAGGAAGAAAGTGATACCATCTCACTCCTTCCCCCTCAAAGGTCCTTACAAAAAGTCTAATGATGACATCGATATTTTTTTATGTCCGTAAGTGCTACATAATGATAGAAGTTTTGTATACGTTCCTTGGCATTCAATGGACCAATGCCATTGAACTTAGGAAGTCAGTTTGGTGCAACAGTAGGAATTCCATGAAGAGGTTGGGCCAACCTTAAATGGGTCATAGGGTTCCAAGGCATTGCCATTAGAACATATGTGGGAGGAACAACAACAATTGTTGGAACAATTAAGGGGACAACCTGAGGGCTAGTAACTATCGATGGACTTACTGATGCTTATTTTAGTCTGGGGTTTCAAATATAAGAAGAGGAAGAGGGTGAATTAGTTTGCATGACGGGTGTAACATGTTTCTTTGGTTTCCTAGCTATATGTGTCTCACTACTTGTTTTCTTTCACAAACTTTGGCTTCTTGTAATCCTAGGGAACACTATTTCCTTGGTATTAGGATGTTTCTTCCCCGCCAACTTGTGAGGGGATCAAGTAAGTACTTTGATTACAAGAGATGTATCACATCAATAATCCTACTTTTTCTGACAAGATGCCAAAGTAATTGAACTTAAACAAAATTTTGTTTTAGTTCTTCTCCAAGTGAAAGGTAAGGTATGACAATTAATAACTACTCACGTGAGTCTGAACAAGTAGAATAGAATATTACGGGGTAAGAGGAGAGGAAAACATGATGGTATTTATGGCTCCCTGATGCAATGAAATTAATAGGGAATTGAA
This sequence comes from Picea sitchensis, assembly GCA_010110895.2. Classification (NCBI taxonomy): domain Eukaryota; kingdom Viridiplantae; phylum Streptophyta; class Pinopsida; order Pinales; family Pinaceae; genus Picea; species Picea sitchensis. The sequence continues at coordinate 133,055 of SNQJ01S0005413.1, read as the reverse complement.
TTGTAAAAGATACCAAAGAAATCCAATGAATCACTTAATGACCTTGTCTTGAATTTTTGTCAAAAGGTGGGATAAAGACACCAAAGAATTTTGGGTTTGATGCTCAGTAAAAGTTTGGGATAGAAGCAAAACAAAAGAGATTTTCAATTTTCCATTGGAGTCACTAAAAAAGGGATGTGTTATAAGAAAAATTTGTTTGTTAGGATAGATCCCACCTATTTGGTTGTGAATCCAGTTATAGCCTCTTTGATAGCTCGACATGAGGCAGATACTACTCACACTTCATATGGTCCTGTTTATAAGGAGGTGAAAAGGGGAAAAATGAAAGGTGAAAGACTTATGAAAAGTATCTCTTAATACCACCCAACCTGGGTATCATCCTCCCTTATCTTTCTAAGTGGCCAAAATGGCCTAGGGGGTGAAAATTATAGAAAAAGGGGATGAAAATAAGCTTGCTTATTTTTGGGACAACAAACTAATAAAAGCAAACAACAAGATAATAAAGTGTTTTTGGTTTTTGTTTCGTGGGGCGGACCCTTGCCTTTTGTTTTCAAGTTTTTTGCATGTTTTGGTGTTTTTTGTTTTCTTATTTTTGAATGGCCCCTTGAGGGGAAACAACCTGGAAGTTAGAAAAAGAGAAAATAAACAATGAAAATGAATACCAATTCACCCTCCCTACTAAACTTGATATTAACCACAGTAGGTTTGATGGAAGAGGAACCCAACCATCACCCAATCACAAGGCTATGTGAATTTTTTCCTTCATCTCAGGTGGCGTGGTACTTGAATAAATCCAATTAAAGACAAACTAAACATCTATGCTATTTAACCCAAAGGAATGGGGCTGAAGCTCTTTGCAGGCCGCATAGACACCATATGCATGAGAGCCTCAACTAGTTCCTTGTTTGGGGAATTGAAATGATCTAATTAAGTTAAACAAATGACAATATACAAAGAGAAAATTCATATTGTTTATGAACAAACAATTACACGAAAAACATAGAAATTTCTTTACAAATGCATGGTATAATAACACTGAAACATGTGCAAGTTTTGTGAAACTAAGTGAAATCAAAACAAGTGTGAAATTGAGAGTGGGGGATGGATTTTACAGGTTTATCTTGGTGTTTTTGGTTGTTGTCCTTCTGACCTCTTTGCCTCAAACAAGTCTTCAATTGCTTCCCAACCGCTTAGGAGAAGCAGAGCAGGAAACCCGTCAATAACATAACTGAACTAAATAAAAGAGAAAATTGTAAATGAAAACAATATAAAAACGAACTAAGATGGATGTACCGGAAGAGTAAATTGACCAGATTAGTCAATTTTCCTATTTAGGACAACAATATAAATGACATAAATTTTAAACAAAAAGAAGAATGAAATGAGGCGAAGTAGACATCAATAATCAACAAAGAAAAGAGGGCTTTGAGGGCTGTCCTAAGGGACTCCTAGACCTCCTAAACACTAACTATGGATGAAATACTTAGATCCTCCGTGAAATCTGTACAAAATCACTTTAAACAAGTTAAATATAGTTGTTAGTAACTGAAAACCAACAAGCTAAACCCAATGAAGCAAAAAGAAATACCTAGCTAACCAATCCCACTTGTAGATAGCTAACATAGAAAGTATTTACTACTACCCCTCAACCCTTAACTAGCAAGCAAAAAAATCCAACAACCCAAAGGAGAATAAGTACAAACAAACACTTAGAATCTTTAGAGAAAATTTAGTAGAGCTTTTATGCTTTATTCCACAAGTCCACTTTGTACAAAGCCTTCCTCTTATTTATAAAGGAGATGAGAAGGCTAGGGTTAGGTAATAAGACATTTGTCACTTTTGGAAAAATGACAAGTGGACCAACCCTAAAGTGTTTTGTCCTTATTCAAAATAAATCAAGTTTGATTTGATTTGATACTTTTAATTACAATATTTTAATCTAAAAATAAATCTTTTTGGAAAATAAACTTTTTACAAAATGTCATTTGGAAAAATGACAAAATAGATGTGCCACCTAATCATTTTCCTTGGGATTTGTGTCATCCCAATGACATATTTATCACTTCCCTATTTTGCAGCTGCAAATTAAGTGGCTTCATGGTGTCAAAGGTCATCAATGGCTACTAGATTCATTGGGATGAAGGTCCATGACTTGGGGAAAATTCAGGCTACTTTGGAGGGAGGGGGGTCTTGGATTTGGCCGTTGAATGTAAGGAAATGCATAATATTTATGGAATTTTCAGACCTAATTTTGTTACCCCCTTTCTACCTATAGGTATCCTTGACAGTTGGTGAAGGAAGGATTCAATCCAGGCTTGATTTGGTGAAGGGAGGCCATGGGCCTAAAAATTGGAAGGTTATTACCTACTACTAGATATCCACAAACATGAATTATTAGGCCTACATGTTGTATCTCTATCCACCAGCTTTTCGCTGCCTTTCATTTGGTGCAAATCGAGCTCCAGATGAGCGAGATATGACCCCATAATGGTTCACGGGAGAGTGCTAGTTGGAGGGATGATCAAAGGAAAAGTGAAATTGAATTTGATTTCTAGGCTAGACACTAGAATGAATAGGATTATATGAACCTACATTATTGTAGCTAAAATGGGTCTCTCTCGGATTTCATAAATTTGGCCCTGGCGGTCTCCAATTAGGCCTCCTTCCGACAAATGTTTCCAGGCCAATTAGGAGTCCCTGACGCTAAAGAACATCTTTATGAAAAACCACGCTAAATATATGAAGGTGAATACCATGGATGTTTTCTACACTTTTTCCTAGTCATTTTGACTATTCATGGGAGAAAATATTCCTCAGGATGAGGGAGATACATAATTAATTTCGCCAATCACCTCATGGGGGGATTTATTTATTTATTTTTACCTATAGTTAAAACCATATAAATATTTATATACATTTTAAATATTTAATATTTTATTATAATTATTATTTAATTTAATTAAAATTAAAATTTTGTTTATAAATATAATAGGCGTTGTATAACTATTCTACATTTTAGCTCTTTTCGCCGGAATCCGACGACATAAATTTGTATGAAATCACAATTATCTGTTTTTTAAATTATATTGTATTTCCAAATGTATAAATGGGTTCATCGTGTTGAAAAATGCCCCGGGCACTGGTATTATACGTAATTAACCACTCAAATATGCATATACTACATTTTCTTTCCGGATTTCAGGAAAAATTAAATAGAAAATATCCCCGGAAAATGACCAAACGTAGAACAATTAGACTACAACTATATAATATATATAAGAAAAACAAAAAATAATTATTAAAATAAATAATAATAAATGTATATTTTTTAAAATAACACACACACACACACACATAATTTATAACCCCCTCGCCAAAATACATAGAACCAAAATTAAAACCCCGAGATCGAGCCCATACACCATGTGATTCCATACGACCATGAACTAAACCCTCGATACTAGTTCGAAACCCCCAGTCGCCCATGTGACCATGTTAAACAAATTGGCCCATCAAAATCCCTCCACCATGCACCATTTTAAAATTAATTTAATATGCTAAAACCCTTTGGTGGCTCAATGGTGGGGGAACTAGTGGCAGAGCCCCCCACCCCTTTCCCTTATTGTTCGATGTTGCATGGATGACGGTGGATGAAACCCACTAGAGGGGTGCCTGTTGTCCAAATGACCTGGATAGGAGGTGATGGGGGTTTGGGGTTCAAAGGTTGAAGGGAGGTGGAGGAAGGGAAGAGGTGGACGCCCATGGTTGGGGTATTCAACCATGTGCAAAGGGGTGGAGGAATGGGGAGTGTTGGCTTTCTACTCTTCTACTTTATTATTCAACCACTCTCATTCAAACTCACTGTCATCGATTGATGCCAGTTCAGATTTAATGAGCTCCCAACAAAATCCCTCTAAAACTATCGCCCCTCGTGGTAAACCAGACGACAACGCAACACATAGGGTGTACTGTGCAGTCTCACCCAAGATAGCTCTATGGGTGGTTGCAATACTCAGGTGTTTGCAACCTAGGAATGAGTGGATATTTGCGGTTGTATCTTGTAATCTTTATTTATTCAGTCTAACATTTGATTATAGCAGTCATTCTATTCATGCATGTGAAATACTGGATCTAACTAGTTAATTCATTCAGCTAACATTCACCACTTAACAACAATAAAGACACATACATTCATTCACACAACACAGGTGTTACCATGGTTCACCCCCTCCTGGGCTACGTCCACAAAGATCTGTCTCTCAAGCTCTTTATTATGGTTCAGTAATATGTCATGTCGCGCATGGTTACAATCTTAGATCTTACTCTCTTCAACAAGCTCCTTGATCCCTGTGAGGATGACTAGATCGCACTAGGCTTCTCAGCCTGCAATCTCACCCTCGGGATCGAGTCACTCATTGCTTCCCTATCTCACCAGCTTACTAAGTAGTACATTTATTACAACTGTCTGCCATCCATTCTCTGCTCTCATCCTCTCTATCTTCTCTTTGTCCCTCTCTCTAAGTACTACCTATTTATATTCTTGGCTCATCAACCATTACAATACATTGCAAAAACCCTAACCCTAGTGTCGTTAGGTTTTCCTTGCATGCGTGCCTTGCCTGCTTACCTCACATGTGTTGCTTTTCCTTCTAGTTGTCCTTTCTTCCTTCCATGCTTTGCGCACTCTGCTTAAATTTGTGCCATGTTCTTCTTTGCCTCTTCTGCCTATGCAATGACCTCCACTACTATCTCTTGGAGAGGTTCCATTTGAGCTTGTCGATCCTTTTTCTGTGTCTGCGCGGCTATGAGCTCTGCTTGCAGCTTATTCATCTCTTGTACTCTTTTGAGGCGCTCAGTGATCTTCATCGTCTTCTGCCTCTTTTCCTCTTCCTGGTCCCACTGCTGGACCTGTTGATCCTCCTGCAGCTTTGTCCATAGCTGTGCTACTCTATCAAACAATTCGATAGCTGCGCTGGCTTGTCGTTCCATTTCCTCCATCTGCCTTGCGGCTTCTTGCTTCCTTTGCTCCTTCACCTCTGGGGGAGTGGTAGGGATGAGTTGTTCCTAGAGGTTCTCGATCTCCTGCATGTATTGATCAATTGTTTGCACAATTTGATCAATTTTCAACATCATCACGGGCTCTGCTATTTACGTGCTCTTTGGGATTCTGTCATAGGCTACAATGAATCCTTTCTCGAGCCTATCCACGTGATCTTTCTCATCTTTAGTCTCGAGCTTGACCTGCTTGAGCACCAACTCCAACTCTTCTCTGTTGTCCTTCGTGTACTGCAACTCTACTACATCTGTGCGTGCGCACGACTGTACCTCTTGCATGATGTTGAATTGCAGTGTATATAGTGTCTTGGTTGGTATCCACCCCATTACCAACTGTATTTGTGCCAGATCTTTCAAGGGTGTCTGGCCCACAATCTCATCCATGCGTAGTATGTTGGGTGTAACATGAAAAGTCGATCTCACATGTGCTATCGTCTGTTTCATATCCTGCTCGTTGGGCTCAACCTTGGCTCCTGCTACTAATGCTGTGGGGACCGACTCTATTCTTCTGCCTACCCTCTACATTTCTATTATCTTCTCTAGGAGCTACCTCATGTTGGCTAGCTCATCCTGGATCCGGTCCCTTTGGTGTTGGGCATCTTCAAAATCCTCAACTTTCCGGTCCTGGACTCTTTTAGCCATGAGGTCCACATCATCCTCGGTGATTGTATATTCTGGTGGATTTTTTTGTGAGTTAGACTTCTTGCACACACCCCTAGTGTGTATGATCAGCCTCTTGGTCTGGCCTTGTTCCTATTGGGTAGCACTTGATGTGGTCCCCAGTGTTATCTCGACCTCTTTTTCCTGTTCCTGCAGTGCCTGGGTGGTGTCATTTTTTCCCTCCTGGGTACCTTTCTTTGGTGCACCGCCTTTGTTCTGTTGTGTCAGCTTCTGACCTAGATTTGGCTTCTTGGGCATCGTTTTGTCTCTGACAGGTGTCTGTTCTTGCCCTGCATCAACCTCCTTATTTGTGGGAAATTTTTGAATCAGGACTAGAACTCTTCAGTCATCTTGTCAATCCTTGATGGACATCTCTACATCCTCTTATTTGATGCAGTATTGCAGTTGTAGCCATTACTTCTCAAGATCCTTTCATGCTTGGATCCATACTGTATGCCTGGTCGTTTTAAAGTTGGCAATGTATCGATATTTCGTGACCACTTCTGGCATAATCCGCTAAGTGTTGGCAATGCTTTCCTACAGGTTGTTGTAATACCCTACGAACATGCCTGCATTTTTACTTTTGTTTTTGGGGTCTAAAGTGCTCCCCAATGATAGGTATCGTGTTGCGCGACAACAAGTGGCTCACTCAAAAAAGTATATATACTTAGGCTCCCTCCATCCGACCAAGGCAATCAGGATGAGTAGCCAAGAGTAGTGGGACTTTGTCCCCAGGTCCCGCACGTCTTTGTAGTCCTCAAGGAACATATTTAACAAGTGCGGGGCCTAGCTAAGCATAGTGCCCTCCACGCACTATGCTGCAACTGCGACGAACCCGATAGGGACTTCCTCCTTGTGACACTTCCTGAGAAACTTGCACGCCATGATTTTGTTGGCCAGCCTTGTCACTGCATCACTGATGTGCTTATTGATGATTCTGGGTGACCCTCTTTCTGTGCCATATGTCTTCTTCATTTCCTCGGCCAACACCTTCTCCTTTGTCTTGTCATCGAGGAACTGTGTGGGATTCTCCCACGAGATGGAAGTCCTATAATAAACACAATGAGCTCTACGTCTATCGAGATAGGCTCCTCCACTCATAGGTACCCTCCATGGGTAACTTCCATCAGCTGCTTGACGCAGTTATTTATGTCGCGACCCCTTCCAAAATGCGGGATGTCCAACGGGTTTAGAATCCCGGTGTTGGCCAGTCTAGCTAACCACTGTTTCGGTTAGAAATTGGCTCGCCGAAGGGTCCTATAGCCACGCTGTCCAGGTAAAATTGGTTTGCAAACTCAGTAAACTTGTCCATGTCGGTCACATCATGGTCCAAGTATCGTAATTTTTCCATTCATCCTAACAAGTTAGCCGTGATATCACCCCTTCTGGAATGCGTGGTAAGACTATGGCTATTGTAGCCTGCCTGTGCAGTGATCTTGCTACTGGATACTTTCCCTTCCACTGTGGTGGTTGACTCGAGGTTCTAGCCTCCATTGTTCTCTCCTCTGTATACATCTATGGTCGGCCAATGAAACCTTCTACAATGCCCTCCTATTGCTACTCCGACGCTGTTGTGTGTAACCTTTCTAGCGCGACTGCTTCTGTCTAGTTTGGGACCGTCCCATTAACCCTCAGGGATTCTTTAGGGTTTTCAGGGCACAAAGGATTGCCTACGTACTTGGATTGCTGGCTCTGTCCCACTTCCGACATATTAATATCCATGCCCACTATTGATGTTTGTTGGGTTTCCTCCACCATTAGTGTGGGGCTCCCTGGTTCCATCCTGGGCGAAGGGATTTCATCCAAGTTGATGAATTCAATAGTTCGGGCGGTTTCCTGTTTGATTCCCTATGGTTGTTATGGTTCTCTAAGGTTTCTTCGAGGTCTACTGCATGCTTGGCTCGACACACCTAGCTTAGATGGTGCCATGGTGGTTAAAATGGTCTTCGCCGAGCTAGTTCATTCTATAACTTCTGCAAACTCGCTCTCTTCTCTATATACTATGTCGCTCTGTGCTTTCTCAATTTCACAATAACCCTTCCGATACCCACGTGTTTACCTTATATAGGAATCATGTGAAACTTATCGGAGAAGTTACTCGATATGTGGGTTAAATGAATTGGCGCTTCCCGCGTACCTGCCATTGAATTCCCTTGACGTCACCACTTGGAACAATTAATGTGATGTCCCATCGATTGTTCTTGTCATTCAATTTTGATAGACACCGCCAGATGGCGCCTATTTTCTGCAACCGCCATTTCCGCAATTTTCGCCTTTTTCTGACCATTGGTCCTTTCTTCGGTGCTCTAGCTGTTCCAAGTGTGCGTTATGTTGTTTGGTCATGTGCATGGACATTTTATTTTTGGTGCGCTACCCCTCTTTTAGCTGGGTGTTTTCCTTTTCTTTTTGGCACGGTAACCCCTCTGTTGCTGTAGACAGTCCTTTGTTTTTTTTTTGTTTTTAATTCTAGGAGGTCGAATGTCCCTATACAACTTTAGTCGACTCTCATTGATCATTCCCTCGAGTTCTTTCCCTTCTAGATCCTTTAACTATACAACTCCCCAATCTGTGACAATTTTTACTTCATATAGTCCCAACCAATGCATTTTGAGTTTTCCTGGGTGTTGAAGAGATTTAATGTCGTACACCAAGACTAGGTCTCCCTCCCTGAAACTTTTCCTCTTAATATGTCTATCATGCCAAGCTTTGTCCCTTCCTTTCTGTACCTGTTGGTGAAATCCCGCTAGGATCCTATCTTCCTCCATGATTATCAATTGTCTTAACCTTTCTTGTAGTGCGCCTTGCTCTGTCATGTTTGTAATTGTTTCTATACGCAGACTAGGTACCAAAAATTCTAATGGCACCACTGCTTCTTGTCCATACACCAATCTGAATGGTGTCTGCCTTGTCATTTTTTTACATGTGGTCCTATATGCCCATGGTATTGTTGGTATCTTCAAGTCCCAATCGTCCCTGTTGACGTTGCAGATATTTGCAAGTGCATTCTCGAGGATCTTATTAAATGCTTCCACTATTCCATTTGCTTGAGGATGATGTGGTGTACTCTTTTGATGATAAACTTCAAACTCCTTAGTCATTGCCTTAATAGTCTTGTTAATGACGTGAGTGCCTTGGTCACTCATCAAAATCCTTGGGCATCTAAATATAGTGATCGCTTTCTCAAACAAGAAGTGTGCTGCTATCTCTACGCTGCAATATTTTACTGGTGCTACTTTTACCCACCTTGTTAAGTACTATGTCGCAGTAATAATATACCTCACTCCTGACCTTTTTGCTGGTGGGTTAATTGGTCCCACAAAATCTATTGCCCATTTTTCGAATACCTGCAAGGTTACTTATGGATTAAGGGGCATCTCATCCCGTCTATTAGGTTTACGAACCCTCTGACACACATCACATCTCTGGCAGAAGTCCTTTGAATCTCTGTGAACAATCAGCCACCATAGTCCTGCGCACAATACCTTCTGCATAGTAGCTTTGCCTTCATAATGTCCTCCTGCTATTCCCTCATGGGCCTCTACTAAAATCCTAGGTATTTCATGTTCTAATACATATCTTCTCAAGATGTTGTCTGTAGCCATATTGTATAAGTGTTCTGCAATCAATTGATAGTCGATGGCTTTGACTACTAGATTTTTCTTCAACGCAGTGTTGAATTCTTGTGGCGCAGTCCCTGTACTCAAGTATTGAATGATGTCTGTAAATATTCATCAGCTACTTGGAATGAAAATAACCGTGCATCGGGAAATTTTTCCTCTAGATTCATAGGTTCCTCTCCGTTAGTGATCCTTGATAGGTGATCACGTCCTGCATTCAGCTTCCCTGGTTTGACTATCACTTCGAAGTCAAATTCATGGAACAACAATAACCATCTACAAATTCTCCCCCCCAAAATTGGCTTGTTGACAAGGTATTTGAGAGCGGAGTGGTCTGTAAACATCTTGAAATGTTTTCCTAATAACTAATGTCTAAACTTCTGAAGCGCATAGACCATAGCTAAGCCTTTTGTCTCCATGGTATTATAATTCTTCTCCGACTCTGACAGTTTTTTGCTAGCAAATTCCATGGGATGGTCCAATTCTCCTACTCTTGGCTATGCTAGAATAGCTCCAAGTGCTATGGTTGATGCATCTACATGCACATGGAATTTCTTTTCCCAATCCAGGAATACTAGTATTGGTGCGGTTACCATCTTCTCTTTCAGGGTGTCTGATCCTCGTCGACAGTCCTCATTCCACTGAAACTTGTTGTCTTTTCTCAACAATTTCTCCATTGGCGTAGTGATCTGCACATACCCTTTTATAAAAAAATTGTAGTATCATGTGTGTCCCAAACTGACGTACTGATTTTGGTGGTGGTAGATTAACAATTACTACAATCTTGGCAAGATCTACTAGCAAGCCTTGTTTACAAACTATATGGCCCAATAGTATCCCAAAGGGTGTTCCGAAGATGCACTTCTTGATGCTTAACAATATCTGACATTTCCTGCATCTTTCTAACATCATCCTCAACACCCCTACATGGTATTTCAATAGACTGTAGACTGTCCAATTGTCCAGATATAGCTCTAAAAACTGGTGGATGAATTCTTTGAATGCAGCTATGACTACTCTGGAAAATATTGCTGGTGCATTCTTTAGTCTAAAATGCATGATGGTGTACTGGTAGGACCCCCATTTTGTGGAAAAAGTGGTATTGTACCTGTCTTCTGGAGCTATATTGATCTGATGGTAGCCTGAGAATCCATCAATGAATGAGTAAGATTCTCGACCTCCTACATTCTCCAACACCTCATCTGTGAAAGGAGTAGGGAAAGGGTCATGTAGGCAAGCATCATTCAACACATATCCTTATCCCTCCCCGCTTCTTCTCCTGAACTACCATAGGGCTTACCCATTCAGATTCCTCTACTGGTTCTATGATTCCAGCCTCCAACATCCTATCAATTTCGGCTTTGAATTTTTTTTTATATATTGGGTTTAGTCTATAGGGTCTATGTCTTATCGGTCATGCCTCATATCTGAGAGGTATATTCATTTCACCTAGATCTCCTACTATGCCTTTCATCTCTGTGAACGTTGTTGGGAATAGGTTGTTGTAATCGCGCAATAATTCTATTATGCTTTCCACTATTTTCTCATCCTAATAATCTCCAATGCTGGTCATTTTGGGATTCTCAACTGTCCCAATGTTGAATTTATTCACCTTGATCGACATAGCAAATACTTATGATTCTAGAGGTGGACCTTCCACTTCTCTTTCACCTTCAACTTCCGCAATCTGAATGTTTCGCGGGTTATCTTCATCTGATGCTTCTTCCTGCACATGGTAGCATGACAATAGTTCTTTTACTGTTTGTCTGTTTTGTTGTTGTTCTTCTATCATGAGTTCAACTTCTGGTTCTTTAATGAATATCACCCCTCTAATTCGTTTAAGTGCTGAGTCTATGTTGGTGTTCTCATGTTCAAATGAGAAAGTGACTGTAAAGTTCTGTTGTAATACTATCCAGTTTGTAGTTCCTCTACGCAATTCCTAGTATGTATACCAATTTGCTGGAATCCCTTCTAATGAGTGAACAAAATGTGAGGCCATTCCTCTGGTGGTGTCATCCTCCATAGTGTTCTGCACTTCTCTAAGTGTTTTTCCGGTGCCCCCTGTCTGTCATATTTTTGCAGTTGGTTGGTTCCATGTTCGACGCCAAATCTAATGCGTAGTAACCGCTTACATTGGTACCAATCCTTGACTGTTTCTTTGTACGCACCCCACCATCTTGCAGGTGTTGCCTTGAGTGCTATATCCAAGGCTAAGAGCCTATGATTTTCTAACACTTCATCTTCGTATCATGTTAAGAATGCTTTTAAGTCATTCACCCCATGGAAGTTGGGAGGTTCCCTTATCTCTGTGCCTACCCATCTTACTATGCGGTCTATTCTTGTGCATCTTCTTGTGGAGACTTTGTGTAACCTCTGCTGCCAATTCTCTAAGCCTGTATCTAATTCTGATGCGTATGACATGATACTTCTCCAACTGAGTACCCCATCTGCAGTTGGATTCACATTATCTGTTTCTTTCATGGCTTTTCTATACAATTGGTTAATTTCCTCCAGGTATAAGTAAGTAGGTTCTACAAACCTTTCCCCATCTGATGGGTCCAATGGTGCAATGAATCTGTATTCTCCTAACACAAATGTCAGCTTCCTTGTTTTTAAGTTCATTATATCCTAATTTTCAAATGCCCAATCCAAGACAAGCAATGTCGGATAAGGCGTTGTGCCATCCACTATCTCTATTACTTCGAAATCGAATTTAGTGCACACTCCATCCAGATCTATTGTCACCCCTTTAGTCATCCAATTGGTAGAACTCTGTGTTGTTTTGCTAGTTTCAGCTGAACAGGTGAATAGCCTAATGTGGGTTCTCCCATACATTGCCATGTCTTCTTGGGTAACACATTTACTTTGGATCCTAGATCCAATATAATATCTCCCATGTTGAAATCTCCAATGTTGGCATTCGTTTTGAATTCTTTGCTTGTTCTCCTCCTTGTATGCAGATGATTAACTGTTTTCTATCCTATCTTTCCTTCTACCTCTATGCTACATATTTCTAGCATACTTTGTAACACTTTAATAGATGATGGATCGTTTAGTAGTTTAACACATGATTGAAAAAAAACCTTAATCATACTTACTTGTCCCAGGGGTTGTGCTTCTTTGGTGTGATCCAACGATGGAGGCATCTCGTATGTTGGTACTTCTTTATTATGTTGCATAGTTGATGTCGATGCAATGTCTAGCTTCACAAATTCTTGTCTGGCCTACTTGAATATCTCCTTTTATTTATGCGCATCAAACAACTTTTTTGGTTCAACATTCTTCTTCACCCATTGGTGTTGTGCTAGATCTTGTCTTACTATGTCGTTTCCTGTCTTAGCTCCTCCACGTGTAACTATGTTGATATTCCTTCCTTCATCCCTTGCTTCCATTGAAATCCACTGAACATTCTTATTGTTTTGATTTCTCTTTTTCTAGATCTTCCCGAATAGTGTAGGACATTCTTCTGTGTCATGATCTGATGCGTGACAATACATACATGTCATAGGTGGAAGTGGACATTCTCTTGCATAATGTCCTGGTTTTTGACAGTTGTGGCATACCACTAGTTCTCTGCCTCTTCCAAAGCCTCCTCTTCCTCTTCCTCCACCTATGTAGCCAACTTGATCTCCCCGTGGTGCATTGTACTAGGGCACCTGGTTATACTGCTCAAGATTATAGTGTGGCTACGTGGTATTGTATTGTGGTTGCGCAGTGTTATATTGTTGTTGTGTAGTGTTATACTACTGCTACGCAGTGTTATACGTAGCTGGTACTTGGTTAAATTGTGGTGCGGATTTCCCGATTATCATTTTTGCCTACATCCTGTAAGCATCTGATGTTCTTTCCCTCATCAGGTCCATGGTCCTGCAGTCCTTGTCATCATGGCTTACTGACTTGCAAAAGTTGAAATATGAACTCTTATGTATTGTCTGGTACTTTTGCATCATTGGGTAGTGATATGGATCATGCCCTTGTTTCTTACATATCTCACACCATAGTCCTCCTATTGGCAATGGGTTTGGCATTCCTGTTGCCATGTACTGCGCGGATGTTGGACATTCATTCTTATGGTGTCCTTATGTCCTACATGTGGTACACCAAACGACTTCTCTTTTGTCCTTACCTTTGTTCTTGTTTAGCTGGAATGTTAAGTTCTTCAGATCCTCCTTCAAATACTCTATGGTTGGATCTGTCTTTTGATATTGGTTCTCTTCCAGTTGTAGGGATACATGTAGAGACTCTTCCTGGGTTTGAAAATTTTGTTGTCACAAAGGGTATTTCAAGTGTGGTAGAAGTGAATTGACAAACAAATGCCTATGATACATATATGACATGACATACTTTAGCTTTCCCTTCAATAATTTGAATCTCTAGTCAATTTCCCATATAGATTCTCCTAGTTTCTGTCTAATATATATCATCTCATTCATATATTGATCCTCTGAACTAGGTTTCTAGAATTCATTTATCGATATCTTTTTGATATCTCCAATCATTCTAGTTGTCCCTGGTAGACTGTTTGCTGCTAAACTCATGTACCAATCTAGCACGCGATCTCTTAGTGTGATATATAACTGTGCAAGTTTAGTGTCCTCATCTATGATCTGTTTCACTTCACAGATATTTTCACAAATAAACAAGTGTTTCTCGGGGTCCTTCGACGCCTCTCCTTTGAATTCTGGTAACTTGATGGTGGGATCATGTCTTGCCATCCTGAATGTTGAAGTACTACCTCCGTGCGGTGTAGATACTTGACTAATTCTTCCTGAACTGGCTCCCCCAGTTGTTGTTACTTCTGTAAATGTACTTCATGTTGTCTTACTTCTCCTGAAATTCAATTGTCTAAATGGTGGTGGTGTTCTTGGTGTATTAGTTGCACATGGGTTTATGGGTTCCACATTGACACTGATATGGATAGGAGTGTTGCCTTCTATTCCTGCTCTTGGAACTTTTGTCTTCTTCTCATATGTCACGCGCATGATTTCCTCAATCTACTCCACAGCCTGGAGATCCTCTACCTATTCTTCATCACTTGCCAAGCCGTCCCTCGTGGCTACAAATCTCTTCTTGGTGTTCATCTTCTATTGGTAGAATACTCCACTGCGTGTCCTTCCAACTGTTTCCATGATATGCTTGATCTAGACTTTGTCCATCATAATTGGGTCCAAGGCCTCCTCCTTCTTTCCTTGATCCATTTCTCCTTCTCCTGTCAGTGCTTCCCCCCTTCCCCCTTGCACGTAGAGAAGTTTAGTTGTTTGGAAAAATTTTCATTACACCTTTGTTATATAGTAATATATTAATAGAAGTATATAACGATATGATACACCTACCTCTAGGTCCCTTCAAGAACTCTTGTTTTTCTGCGCTCTAAGACTTCGCTATATCTACTGCAAATTCTGTGATAAATCCTGCAACAATGTTGTCTAACCAGAAATCTACTGCACGCGTAAATTTATTATCAACTTGTTGTAACTGCGTGATCTCTACAAGATTCCACTCTAACTGTCTGATCCGATTTGTAGGATGGTTTTCTTTCAACCTTTTTATCCACTCATACAATACATGTGGGAAATCACATAAAAATACTTCATGCAAGTTGTTGAATATGTACTTGTCTAGATATTTGCGCGGTGTCAACTTCAGGTTTCTTCTATCCTTATGTGCAAACTCCAACTCCTTTGTTTTCAACCAGCTCTCTATCTCTACCTTCATTGGATTCCACGGTCTCAACATCCCATTTTAGATTCTCATTCTCTCAACGTCTTGTCGTCCGATCTGACATTCTTTTGACACGTCTTCAACAGATCTCATTCACTCAAGCCCATCCTGTTCCAACCAACCGAAAACATAACCATTTGTTGGCTTTCTACTCTTCTACTTTATTATTCAACTACTCTGATTCGACCTTACTATCATCGATTGACCCTAGTTCAGATTTAATAAGCTCCCAACAAAATCCCTCTAAAACTATCGGCCTCCCTGGTAAACCAGAAGGCAACACAACACATAGGGTGTATTGCGCAGTCTAACCCGAGATAACTCTATGGGTGGCTGCAATACTTAGGTTTTTGTAACCTGGGAATGAGTGGAGATCTACGATTGTATATTGTAATATTTATTTATTCACTCTAACATCTGATTATAGCAATCATTTTATTCATGCATGTGAAATACCAGATCTAACTAGTTAATTCATTCAACTAACATTCACCACTTAACAAAAATAAAGATGCATACATTCATTCGCACAACACAGGTGTTACTGTGGTTCACCCCCTCCTGGGATACATCCACAAAGATCTGGCTCTCAAGCTCTCTATTATTGTTTAGTAATATGTCATGCCGCGCATGGTTACAATATTAGATCTTACTCTCTTCAACATGCTCCTCGATCCCTGTGAGGCTGACTAGATCGCACCAGGCTCCTCAGCCTGCGATCTAACCCTCAGAATCGAGTTGCTCACTGCTTCCCTAGCTCACCAATTTACTGAGTAGTATAGTTCTTACAACTCTCTGCCATCCATTCTCTTCTCTCGTCCTCTCTATCTTCTCTCTCACCCTCTCTCTAAGTACTACTTATTTATATTCTTGGCTCATTAGCCATTGCAATACATTGAAAAACCCCTAACCCTAGTGTCGTTAGGTATTCCTTGCATGCGCACCTCACCTGCTTCCCTCACACATGCTTCATTTCCTTCCAACTGTCCTTTCCTCCTTCCATGATTCTCTTCCCAAAAACAACCTTTTCTCATGACTAGGTTTGCGTCCAACAAGGACCTTGGTGCTCGAGAGGTGGAGTAGGAGAGGAGGGAGTTGTGGTGGAGGAAGGGTGGAGCTTGGGAACATAGAATGGGCATAGGTGGACACGCTTGAATAAGCAGTAGAAAAAAACCCCTGACCCTTTTCCCTTGTAGTTTGCAGATGCAGGTCAGGCTGAGGTATGGGTGGAGCTTGGGCACACGAGATGGTTAAAGGTGGAAACAAGGTGGTAGAAAAACTCCCCCCCCCA
>SNQJ01S0005413.1:74095-116661 GCA_010110895.2 Picea sitchensis | reverse complement strand
TTCTCCCTCATGAATGGAGATGGTTGTGAAATCCCTGAGTAGGGAAGCCACATCATTTTCTCCTTGGAAATGTTGCTTGAACGCTTGTACCATAGTGTCCCAATTTGGGATACTATCATTAGGAAGAAAGTGATTCCATCTCACCACTTCCCCCTCAAAGGTCCTTACAAAATGTCTAATGATGACATCGAGATTTTTTTATGTCCATAAG
Source organism: Picea sitchensis (assembly GCA_010110895.2). Lineage (NCBI taxonomy): Eukaryota > Viridiplantae > Streptophyta > Pinopsida > Pinales > Pinaceae > Picea > Picea sitchensis. The sequence continues at coordinate 116,450 of SNQJ01S0005413.1, read as the reverse complement.
TGCTAAATAATGATAGAATTTTTGTATACGTTCCCTAGCATTCAATGGACCAATGCCACTAAACTTAGGAAGTCAGTGTGGTGCACCCATAGGAATTCCATGAAGAGGTTGGGCCAACCTTAAATGGGTCATAGGGTTCCAAGGCATTTCCATCAGAACATATGTGGGAGGAACAACAACAATTGTTGGAACAATTAAGGGGATAACCTGAGGGCTGGTAACTATCGATGGACTTACTGATGCTTGTTTTAGTCTGGGGTTTCAAATATAAGAAGAGGAAGAGGGTGAATTAGTTTGCATGACGGGTGTAACATGTTTCTTTGGTTTCCTAGCTATATGTGTCTCACTACTTGTTTTCTTTCACAAACTTTGGCTTCTTGTAATCCTAGGGGACACTATTTCCTTGGTATTAGGATGTTTCTTCCCCACCAACTTGTGAGGGGATCAAGTAAGTACTTTGATTACAAGAGATGTATCACACCAATAATCCTACTTTTTTTGACAAGATGCCAAAGTAATTCAACTTAAACAAAATTTTGTTTTAGTTCTTCTCCAAGTGAAAGGTAAGGTATGGAAATTACTAACTACTCACGTGAGTCTGAACAAGTAGAATCGAATATTACAGGGTAAGAGGAAAGGAAAATGCGATGGTATTTATGGCTCCCTGATGCAATGAAATTAATAGGGAATTGAATTGTAATAGATACCAGAGAAATCTAATGAATCACTTAATGACCTTGTCTTGAATTTCTGTCAAAAGGTGGGATAAAGACACCAAATAATTTTGGGTCTGATGCTCAGTAAAAGCTTGGGATAGAAGCAAAACAAAAGAGATTTTCAATTTCCCATTGGAGTCACTAAAAAAGGGATGTGTTATAAGCAAAATTCATTTGTTAGGATAGATCCCACCTATTTGGTTGTGAAGCCAGTTATAGCCTCTTTGATAGCTCGACATGAGGCAGAGACTACTCACACTTCATATGGTCCTGTGTATAAGGAGGTGAAAAGGGGAAAAATGAGAGGTGAAAGACTTACGAAAAGTATCTCTTAATACCACCCAACCTGGGTATCATCCTCCCTTATCTTTCGAAGTGGCCAAAATGGCCTAGGGGGTGAAAATTATAGAAAAAGGGGATGAAAACAAGCTTGCTTATTTTTGGGACAACAAACTAATAAAAGCAAACAACAAGATGTTCGCTCTCTTAAGGCATTGGGAAAAGGTCCGAAATAGGTTCCTAGTGTAAAACGAGCTTCCAAACAATAGCCTAGTGGATGACTTGTGCAAAGTTATTGAAAAAAGAAAGTCAAAAAATCCTTAATAAGCTACAACCATGTCTTTTAAGGGGGATGTAAGTGAAGAAAAATAATTTTCAAGACTCTTAACACATGAGAACAAGCTTGGAATGGCTCGATATAACCCGAAATTTCTTGGAAAGTGGTCCCGAGACTTTTGAAAGTCTAAATAGGGATTTGGAAACAAAATAACAACCCTTTGGTAAGTTGTAACAAGTATGTAAGGAGGATGTAATTGGATGCAACTTAAGATTATCCAAGGTGTTGGGTGGACTAATGAAAGGTGAATACTTTAAACATGTATTTAATTGTGATTTTTAAGTTATTTAAAGACAAGCAGGGGTTACCATACCATTTCGAAGGCCCTCCCGATCAGGAAAACATCAATAATCTCAAAACTATTCCACTTAGTATAAAAATAGTGAGCTTAGGTAGACCACATGGTTAAAACAAAAAGTGCCCCATTTAGTTCAAAGGAGGATGGATTAGCCCCTTCTCGTCACGAGATCTTTCGGGCTCTTAAAACTGTCTGGATGGAAGAAGGATACATGTGCAAAGGAAGAGGCTCAGGATCCCCTTGAGGGAGTTTTAGCTGAGCTTACCCAAGTAGAATAATATTCCAACCAAACTAAGCTAATCGAATTCTTGACCGTGTGATTTACTAGAGAAAACCAAGATCACTCCATTGATACCAAGTAGAAATTTTTTGAAGGGATCTTGATGAAGATTCCCTGTCTTTGAGTCTTAGTAGTCTAGAAATTGAAATTCCATGAACTAAAAGACCAAGCCATCCACGTGATAAGATCACGTCTTGCTTTCGCAAGAGTGTCTCTTGTTCAACAAAAATTGAAATCTAGCTAACTTATATAAAATATAAATATATGTATAAATATAAGTATAGTAGCTAGATAATAAAGTGTTTTTGGTTTTTGTTTCGTGGGGCGGACCCTTGCCTTTTGTTTTCAAGTTTTTTGCATGTTTTGGTGTTTTTTGTTTTCTTATTTTTGAATGGCCCCTTGAGGGGCAATAACCTGGAAATTAGAAAAAGAGAAAATAAACAATGAAAATGAATACCAATCCACCCTCCCTACTAAACTTGACATTAGACACAGTAGGTTTGATGGAAGAGGAATCCGACCATCACCCAATCACAGGGCTATGTGGATTTTTTCCTTCATCTCGGGTGGCGTGGTACTTGAATAAATCCAATTAAAGACAAACTAAACATATACGCTATTTAAACCAAAGGAATAGGGCTGAAGCTCTTTGCAGGCCACATAGACACCATATGCATGAGAGCCTCAACTAGTTCCTTGTTTGGGGAATTGAAATGATCTAATTAAGTTAAACGAATGACGATATACAAAGAGAAAATTCATATTGTTTATGAACAAACAATTACACGAAAAACCTAGAAATTTCTTTACAAATGCATGGTATAATAACACTGAAACATGTGCAAGTTTTGTGAAACTAAGTGAAATCAAAACAAGTGTGAAATTGAGAGTGGGGGATGGATTTTACAAGTCTATCTTGGTGTTTTTATTTGTCGTCCTTTTGACCTCTTTGCCTCAAACAAGTCTTCAATTGCTTCCCAACCGCTTAGGAGAAGCAGAGTAGGAAACTCGTCAATAACATCACTGAACTAAATAAAAGAGAAAATTGTAAATGAAAACAATATAAAAACAAACTAAGATGGCTGTACCAGAAGAGTAAATTGACCAGATTAGTCAATTTTCCTATTTAGGACAACAATATAAATGACATAAATTTTAAACAAAAATAAGAATGAAATGAGGCGAAGTAGACATCAATAATCAACAAAGAAAAGAGGGCTTTGAGGGCTATCCTAAGGGACCCCTAGACCTCCTAAACACTAACTATGGATGAAGTACTTAGATCCTCCATGAAATCTGTACAAAATCACTTTAAACAAGTTAAATATAGTTGTTAGTAAATGAAAACCAACAAGCTAAACCCAATGAAGCAAAAAGAAATACCTAGCTAACCAATCCCACTTGTAGATAGCTAACATAGAAAGTATTTACTACTACCCCTCAACCCTTAACTAGCAAGCGAAAAAATCCAACAACCCAAAGGAGAATAAGTACAAACAAACACTTAGAATCTTTAGAGAAAATTCAGTAGAGCTTTTCTGCTTTATTCCACAAGTCCACTTTGTACAAAGCCTTTCTCTTATTTATAAAAGAGATGAGAAGGCTAGGGTTAGGTAATAAGACATTTGTCACTTTTGGAAAAATGACAAGTGGACCAACCCTAAAGTGTTTTGTCCTTATCCAAAACAAATCAAGTTTGATTTGATTTGATACTTTTAATTACAATATTTTAATCTAAAAGTAAATCTTTTTGGAAAATAAACTTTTTCCAAAATGTCATTTGGAAAAATGACAAAATAGATGTGCCACCTAATCATTTTCCTTGGGAATTGTGTCATCCCAATGAAATATTTATCACTTCCCTATTTTGCAGCTGTAAATTAAGTGGCTTCATGGTGTCAAAGGCCATCAATGGCTACCAGATTCATTGGGATGAAGGTCCATGACTTGGGGAAAATTTGGGCTACTTTGGAGGGCAGGGGGGTCTTGGATTTGGTCATTGAATGCAAGGAAATGCATACTATTTATGGATTTTTCAGACCTGATTTTGTTACCCCCTTTCTGCCTATAGGTATCCATGAGAGTTGGTGAAGGAAGGATTCAATCCAGGCTTGATTTGGTGAAGGGAGGCTATGGGCCTAAAAATTGGAAGGTTGTTACCTACTACTAGATAGCCACAAACATGAATTATTAGGCCTTCATGTTGTATCTCTATCCACTAACTTTTTGTTGCCTTTCATTTGGTGCAAATCGAGCACCGGATGAGCGAGATATGGCCCCAGAATGGTTCACAGGAGAGTGCTAGTTGGAGGGATGATCAAAGGAAAAGTGAAATTGAATTTGATTTCTAGGCTAGACACTAAAATGAATAGGATTATATGGACCTACATTATTGTAGCTAAAATGGGTCTCTCTCGGATTTCATAAATTTGGCCCTGGAGGTCTCCAATTAGGCCTCCTTTCGATAAATGTTTCCAGGCCAATTAGGAGTCCCTGACGCTAAAGAACGTCTTTCTGAAAAACCACGCTAAATATATGGAGGTGAATTCCATGGATGGTTTCTACACTTTGTCCTAGTCATTTTGACTATTCAAGGGAGAAAATATTCCTCCGGATGAGGGAGATACATAATTAATTTCGCCAATCACCTTAGGGGGGGATTTATTTATTTATTTTTACCTATAGTTAAAACCATATAAATATTTATATACATTTTAAGTATTTAATATTTTATTATAATTATTATTTAATTAAATTAAAATTAAAATTTTGTTTATAAATATAATAGGCGTTGTCTAACTATTCTACATTTGAGCTCTTTTCGTCGGAATCTGACGACATAAATTTGTATGAAATCACAATTATCTGTTTTTTAAATTGTATTGTATTTCTGAATGTAGAAATGGGTTCATCTTGCTGAAAAATGCCCTGGGCATTGGTATTATATGTAATTAATCACTCAAATATGCATATACTACATTTTCTTTCCAGATTTCAGGAAAAATTAAATAGAAAATTTCCCCGGAAAATGACCAAAACGTAGAACAATTAGACTACAACTATATAATATATAAGAAAAACAAAAAATAATTATTAAAATAAATAATAATAAATAAAATAATAAATGTATATTTTTTAAAATGACACAAACACACACACATAATTTATAACCCCCCCCGGCCAAAATACATAGAAACAAAATTAAAACCCCGACATCGAGCCCATACACCATGTGATTCCATACGACCATGAACTAAACCCTCGACACTAGTTCGAAACCCCCAGTCGCCTATGTGACCATGTTAAACAAATTGGCCCATCAAAATCCCTCCACCATGCACCATTTTAAAATTAATTTAATATGCTAAAACCCTTTGGTGGCTCAGTGGTGGGGGCACTGGTGGTAGAACCCCCTGCCCCCCTCCTTTCCCTTATTATTCGATGTTGCATGGATGACGGTGGATGAAACCCACTAGAGGGGTGCATGTTGTCCAAATGACCTGGATAGAAGGTGATGGGGGTTTGGGTTCAAAGGTTGAAGGGAGGTGGAGGAAGGGAAGAGGTGGATGCCCATGGTTGGGGTATTCAACCATGTGCAAAGGGGTGGAGGAATGGGGAGTGTTGGCTTTCTACTCTTCTACTTTATTATTCAACTACTCTCATTCGACCTTACTGTCATCGATTGAAGCTAGTTCAGATTTAATGAGCTCCCAACAAAATCCCTCTAAAATTATCGCCCCCCTGGTAAACTAGAAGGCAACACAACACATAGGGTGTACTGCGCAGTCTCACCCAAGATAACTCTATGGGTGGTTGCAATACTCAGGTGTTTGCAACCTAGGAATGAGTGGAGATTTGTGGTTGTATCTTGTAATCTTTATTTATTCAGTCTAACATCTAATTATAGCAGTCATTCTATTCATGCATGTGAAATACTGGATCTAACTAGTTAATTCATTCAACTAGCATTCACCACTTAACAACAATAAAGACACATACATTCATTCACACAACACAGGTGTTACCATGGTTCAACCCCTCCTGGGCTATGTCCACAAAGATCTATCTCTCAAGCTCTTTATTCTGGTTCAGTAACATGTCATGTCGCGCGTGGTTACAATCTTAGATCTTACTCTCTTCAACAGGCTCCTTGATCCATGTGAGGATGACTAGATCGCACCAGGCTCCTCAGCCTGCGATCTCACCCTTGGGATCGAGTGACTCACTGCTTCCCTAGCTCACCAACTTATTGAGTAGTACAGTTCTTACAACTCTCTGCCATCCGTTCTCTTCTCTCATCCTCTCTATCTTCTCTCTCTCCCTCTCTCTAAGTACTACCTATTTATATTCTTGGCTCATTAGCCATTGCAATACATTGAAAAACCCCTAACCCTAGTGTCGTTAGGTATTCCTTGCATGCGCACCTCACCTGCTTCCCTCACACATGCTTCATTTCCTTCCAACTGTCCTTTCCTCCTTCCATGCTTCTCTTCCCAAAAACAACCTTTTTCTCCTGACTAGGTCTGCGTCCAACAAGGAGCTTAGTGGTCGAGAGGTGGAGTAGGAGAGGAGGGAGTTGTGGTGGAGGAAGGGTGGAGCTTGGGAACATAGAATGGGCATAGGCGGACATGCGTGAATAAGCAGTAGAAAAAAAACCCCGACCCCTTTCCCTTGTAGTTTGCAGATGCAGGTCAGGCTGAGGTATGGGTGGAGCTTGGGCACACGAGATGGTTAAAGGTGGAAACAAGGCGGTAGAAAAATTGCCCCCCCCCCCAAAAAAAAAAAAACCCTTTCCCTTGTAGTTTTTAGATGCATGTTAGGTCAAGGCGTGGGTGGAGCTCGGATTTGGTGTGTGGAGAGGAGGCTCAACTAAGGGCAGTGGAGCTCGGATTTGGTGTGTGGAGAGGAGGCTCAACTAAGGGCAGAGGAGCGTGTGTAGAGGTGAGGGGCATGGCTCAACCACTATGTGTAGAGGGGAAGAGTTGGGAAGCCAAGAGGTTTTGGAGGATCGAGAGGCTTGACTATGCATGAGATGGGGATGAGATCTGCCTTGGTGGTGGATGGGTGGCGCGCACCCCCCCCCAACACACACTTTAATTTTTCCAAAAGTGGGTTTTTTTACATAGTAAAAGGAGAGGGGAGGTCGAGGGTTTGAATCCCTCCCCCTATTTTCTTGTTTTTTTTTTTACAAACTTTTTTTCAAGGTTTATCAGTGGAGAAGGGGGAGGAGGCTAGGGTTCAACCCCCCATGGTCTCAATTTTTACACCTGCATGCCTGAATTTACAAGGACACTTAGGAGAAACTCAACCATTACAATTTATTTTTTTAAGGGGGCCCTAGAGGCTTGGGAATGGTGTCCAAGAGGGGTTAAAATCCCCTCCCTTGAAAATTATGCTTATAGGCTCTTAGAAAAAAATAAAAGTGAACCAATACTTAAATTCTAAACTAGTAAAAATAAATTTGAACCAACAAAATCATTATTTTCAAGAAGAAAAACCATCACAAACCAGTAATTTGATATTTCTGAGTAACAAAAACAATTAGTGAGGGAACATGTCTAGTGTGGATACCTATTCCTACACTGCTGGTGGTTGGGATACTGTGCGACTTGATCCTTTCCTAAAAATCTATGCTCTCTGCTCATGCTCTCTGAGTTGTAGAGAGAATCCTCTTGCAGCTTGTGAATTGTCAAAATGAAAGTCTGAAAGGGGATGATAGTAGTTTTATACCCCCCTCATTTTTTTATTTCCTTTGTTTCTGAATTGCATGGTGGCATGCTCCCCCCTTTCCACATTATTTTAATTTTTCTATTATTTTTTTATTATGAAAATGCATGCCCAGTCAAAGTTTGACTTTTACCATGACTTCATTGATTAAGCCAGAAAATGATGTTGGATGAGACAGGGTCAGAATGAAACAAGGAGCATGTCATTGGAAAGGTATCGATGAGCCCATTGATAAAATTCCATCGGTGATATGATCTGATGCCACATAGGCCCTCAATTTTTTCTAGGAAAGTTTGCAGTCTAAAAACCCTGATCTGCTTGTGGGGCCCACAAAAATCCCAATATTGCGAAAGCTTCCACATCATCATACAATGTCCAATCGAGGAAAATGAAGTATCAACAAAAAGGTATTGATGAGTGCTTATAGGAGGTGGAAATGGATTTCTATTATGAGGTCGTTAATCATTGTTTTGACTACCCTGAAACCCTACCATGTCGATTGGTTAGACCATCCTGCCTCAACCAACTCAGAGACTTGTGACAACTTTAACTAGGTCATCTGATGTCAAAATGAGGTAAACAAGGCATCATTAGAAAGGCATCTCAGTATACTATGGCATGGAATCCATTATTTATGATTTAGATTCTATTAACAACAAAATTTTAATTCTAAGCTAATGTTACCAAACTAGTATCTGAAACTAGTCATGAATTTGCAAAGGCTCGTTCTCACCAACTAGGGGTTGAAAATAGAGATAATATGCACCGTTGGAAAGGTATCACACTTCCATACATCACCTTAAGGCCCAACTTTCCTTTCAAGTCAGATATCATAACACAAATTGGCCAGGAAGTCACAACTATAGATTTTGTCCATTTAGGAGGCATGGAAGTTGCGCCCTTCGTAGACTGGTCATACGAACTTATAATCATGCTCATGATATCCTGTTGGAAATATTGTACTGATGCCTACAGGTTGAACATGATTTATTTTCCATATCATAAACATATTTTATTTTATTTTTCAGTGGAAGACCATGTTCTCATGAGACCCGCCTACTGACAAGCGAATGGGGCCAATGTTGAAATTTTTGCAAACTGATTTTTCGACTCCTGGAATATGAACTTAGTATCCTTGACATAGGGAATTTTGATATGGGATTGTTTTATAACTCAAAAATTATCTTGGAAGGGCCTACCCTAAGTGAAAAATAACATGATTATGGGGAAAGTCGGACCAAGTTGGAATGAGCCCGCTTGGGTACCGTCAAGATATTGATGGAAATAATGATATTGATGGATATGATGTAGATTTCCAATAGGTGATAGTAGGATAGGTAACATCATAAATTTGAAATATGTTTATCCTTACTATCCCTCATATTGATATTGGAAGCACTGACACATCTGAATCTAACACTCTGTAACTGACTTGAATTGATATCAAGTGGCTTGAAATTGTTTCTTGATACTCTTCTAGTGTTTGATAAGTCACCATGTGCTCATATGAAACCTTTGAGTGAAATACAATAATACTATTTAAAGGGAAAGGGCCATAGTAACTATGACTCCTACCATTGTCTTTGACTATAACTGGAGCATGAGGGGCTGCTAAGAGCAATGCTCATGCCAACTTGTGAAGAAATGAAAGTGTTAAACATCATGTTGAGCCCAAAAGCATATTTTTGGGTCAACACTTGGATATTTTGAAAGAGTATGTGGATGTCTTTGCGTGGAAGTATGAATATTTGAAGACATATGATACTAATGTTATTCAACATAGGATACCTTTAAAGCTGAACACAAAACCTTTTAGGCAGAAGTTGAGACAAGTGAATCCAATTTTTCTACCTATTATTAAAAAATAAGTATGTAAAATTATAGATGCCAAGATCATTATTCCTTTGAGATATTCTGAATGAGTGGTCAATCTAGATTCAGTAAGGAAGAAAAATGGAGAAATCATACTTTGTGTGACTTCAGAAATATAAACAAGTGTTATTTGAAAGATAATTATCCCTTACCCAAGATGGATCATATATTGCAAAAGGTAGTTGGATCCACTAGAATATCAATGATGGATGGTTTCTATGGCTATAGTAAAGTGACTATGCATTTAGATGATAGGGAAAATACTACTTTTACCACTCCTTGGGGAACATTTATGTATGAAAAAATACCATTTGGATTGATAAATGCAAGGGCCACATTTCAAAGAGAAATGGATATAGATTTTGCTGGAAAGAAGGATAACTTTATAGTTGTATACCTAGATGACATGACAATCTTTTCAAAATTTGATGAAGATTGTATCAAACATTCTTCATTAAGTGTGTGAGATTTGGTCTATATTTAAATCCCAATAAATCTTCCTTTGTGTTATGGGACTTATCGGTAAATGCAGACATAAACAAATATCCCTAGATCCACCTAGATGTAGAACAAAACATAATAGAATATGACGCTTTCCCTAAGCTCTAATCATTGAGTTTACTATCTAACAAGAGATGGGAAACATACCATTTAAATATCACTTCCTCTTGTCATTGTTGTCCTAGCTCCAGTCTAGTGCTCCTGTGATATTGAATCTGCAAGGGAACACAAGCCAACCTAAGTGAAAGCAATAATATACTTAATGCGAACCTATGTTTGTGATCAATGAATCATACAATAAAACGAGATGATTTTTATGGGAAAGAAACATATCACTGTATCATATAATAATGAAAGTGGATATTACAACCAAAGACTTGATGTTGCAAGGTCCTCTTCCGATGACCCTTTGCTCCAACATACACACTTACTCCAATCTTGAATGAAGAAGATCCACGATGATTTGATGAACTAAAATGAGGCTCTCAAGAGTGATCCAATGTAGAATTCTCCATAAAATCTTAGCCTTGCATCGATCTTCCATGCTTGATTAACCTTATCCTTTTCCATGAGAAATCCCTCTTTATATAAGGGAGAGAGAGATGGTTAAATAGATTAGGACGATCCCACCAAATCAGAGAAGCGAGTAAGATCCCAACCATATGGATGCCACCTCATCTTCTAGAAGATCCCCTTCTAGAACTTTCGTGAAACTTCCCCTTTTCTTAGTCTTTTGACATCGTCGCACCCTAGTTGTAGAGAAGCTTGTGGAGACGTCGCAACCTGGCTTTAGGGCAAGGGGCGACGATAAGGGATAGTCGCACCCTGCATATGGTGTAGCCTGTGATGACCTTCTTTAATAGGGTCCTTGAGGAGAGAAAGTCAGTCACTCTCCTCATGAAGAAAGGCTCTTTTTGGGAACATGAACACTTGTTTGTCAATGGATCATTGAGGTGACCAAAATAATGTGTAACAGAATGCCCTCCAAAGTATGAGACTAGAACTCGTGACATGCGAAATACTTTGTAGAATGTGTGTGTCAGAAACAAAGAGAACATCGGTCAAGAACCTGCAAACAATCAAGCATCAACATAATAATGCACCATTGTATGAGGTAGGCATTCCCATACTTAGATTACAAAATGTAAAATGAGTCATGGCCACCAAATATACATTGTGGATCCATGTCAAGGTGAATTGGCATAGCCACCCAGAATACACTGTGGATATATGCGCTAAAATGACTAAAATTCGGACATAGCCACGAGACATACAAAGTGGATCTATGCGTTAATACAAATTATGAATACTCTGTCACAACCTGAACCAGAATGGTATGATCCAGGGTCTTCATTTCTATCGTCTCTAAGTACGAATTTGACCATGCGATTACAGGTGCTAAAGTCGAACATGGTAGAAACCACTTGATTACTCGTCATTAATGAAAACCTTTAACAAGTGCGAGGGAAATCACCATTGATGTCAATGACTCCCAAGGTACTCCAGTACAATCCAACAAATGTGAATAAATGAGTTGAAGTCGAATACTCGATGGAATCTCTTAATCAGGGGTCAATGATGTGAACCCACTGTTGAAAGCGAAGAAACCTGCCATTGAGGCATGCAAGCTCTAAGGTACCGAGTGATTTCTAAGTCTTGTTCCTAGATAATGAGTTGAAGTCGAAAGGAGGGCATTAATGTATCCCCCATCAATGACACGATATGAGTAACATATTTGAGGTATATCAGAGCATGAAATTATTTGGAACTAACATAGGGAAGGCCGATATGGTAGAATATTTACAATTGCAAATGGCCGACTCAATAGGAGACTTAGTAAGGCTAGACTTCTCTTGAACATATGAACGACATGACAATGGTCTTGGCAACATTGACTCAAGAAGGACCCAACATACAAACATGTTTATGGTCAAACGAGAGACAAATAGATTTCCCAACCCGGGTTCAATGATGAAAGGGGGGTGTCATGTTCAAGAGCGACTATTACTGCCACTAACACGGATACAGAGACACATTTCTTTCCCAAATCCTCCCCCACCATTTCTGGAGAGTACCTCTTTATTTTTACGCAATCTTGAGGAGGATAACATATACTTGTTGAGGTAAGCTCATCCTTGAGACGAGTCCTTCAAAGTATGTTTAATGAACCCTAAGAAGGAGTGGTTCGGTCCCATATGAGGATTTCAATGTTTGTTTAACGAGTCCAAAGAGAAAAAACTCGAGGTTTTTTCATGTTTAGAGAGTCTAAAAAACACTTAAAGAGGACTCCGACAGTTGCTTTTTCGTACGTTAATCTGATGAGACCGAAAAAGCGATAACCTACCGCTCATCAAATGTTTTCTTCAAATACTTTTACAAGAATGAAAAGAACAAGGTCGCTCGACAATCTTTTCGTTTTTACGAAGCGTGAAAAGAGATTAAAGGATACTCCATAGGTTTCGTTTTTCATGTTACCATTACAAGTACGAAAAAGTGACAAAAGTATACTCGGTTATATTCTCATTGATTTACGAGCACGCGAAATAACAAAAACTAAGCTCGAAGTTTTTCCTAATCTCTCTTTTTCCTAATCTCAAAAAGTGTTTTGAGATGTATTTACCAATAAAAATTTTCCAGGGAGAAGATGAAGATGCTAATCTCTCTTTTATGTTCCATTGCAGGGTTTTTACAATAAGAATGTTGGAATGGTGAGAGAGAGAGCATGAGGTAGAAGACTACTTTGTCGGGAAGGAATCGAGAACGGTAAATGCCCTCCGACAGTGTGGACTGTTAAAATTCTTCAATATTCAAGGCATGAGGGCCCAAATGAGGTTACTCGAATACTTAGTTCACACGTGGGATGTGAAACAACAGGAATTCTGTGTGGGTGCCCACATTCTTACGATAGATATCGAGGATATCTACTTCTTGACCGGGCTATCTCACTGTGGGGCCCGAGTTACGTTGACAGGTAGCAGGGGAGGTGGCGAGCCTATTAGTCACTATATCAGTGCACATTGTGTGCCCGATACTAAAAAAGCATAATGGCAAAGTCACTATCAGAAATGTCCATGACTTGCCTCTACAGACCATCCTCTACACTATCACACGCATGGTAGGGAGTGCAACTCCCCATATGGCTCTTCAGAGCTATTTCCAATATGTGCTGGAATGTATGGAGCCCCGAGTTTTCAACTGGTGTGACGGGGTTCTCAGAAGTATGAAAAAATAGTTGACCAAGTGCAGGAGTAGTGAGATGAAACAGTTTGGATACTGCTCGATTTTGGTATCCTTCTTTCTGGAGAGGGTCCCATCTTTACGCTTGCAGGTAGAGTGGGGTATAACTTCCCCACATGATCCAAGAATGAAGAGGTGGGTCAACCTCATGGAACGACATGTAACTCATCTTATCATTAGGTATAATGATGTTTTCTTTGACTATTTGAGGACCCAGATGCTTATGGTAGATGACTATGCCTATGCCGGTTTAGACTTTCGAGGTGATCCAGACTTGGTTCTTCCTAAGGGTTCCCAATGGGGGAACATAGGTAAGAAAAACATTTTGTTTTTATAATGTTTTTATGTGTTATTTATCCGACGACTAATCAAATGCTTTTTTGATGATGTAGATGTGGGACCTTATCGAACTCCAGGTTCATCCCCCATTCAGAGGCGAGGGGAGAGAGCTGACATAGCAGGAGTAGTTGTTGCTGACTACGAGATTCTAGAGCAGAATATATAGGGGCTCATGATGAACATCCTGGATGCCTCCATCGACAATATCCCGAGGCATTATCAGCGCCATAGTGAGAAACATCCTTGATGCTCTATATGAAGCCATGTGCTTCACATTTTTGATATTTTTGTCTTCGGAAAAAAACACTTTTTGTAAAATTTTTATTGTTATATATATATAAGGCTTCTGCCGGCTTACTTGTTGTATATACAAAGTGTGATTGGATTTTATAAATTTCTCAAATGTCTGTCTAACACATAATTAGCCAATGCATTTGTTAATGTATTTAGACATCTAGGAATGTGTTGATATTCAATATAATCAAAATGACGTTCCAAGAGGCGAATTCGTAAATATACCCTTATTAACATAGGACTTTGAATGGAGTAGACATTACTCAACTGTAGGACAACTAACTGCGAATCGAGTCGTACAATAAGATGAAGGATTCCAAGTGACACAACGTCGGTCAGTAATTTAATGACTGCACTGTATTCTGCGATATTGTTAGTTGCACGACCAAGGAAAACACCATGTAGACTAATCAATTCATCTGTAGGTGCATAGATTTCCCAAGCAGCAGATGCTAAGTTCTGAGTACTGTGGCTAGCGCCATCAACGAAGCCAATGTAGGGTAGCAAAGACACTGACAAATGGAAGCCAAACACAATCCAAGGTAAGGAGCTGAAGGGCGAAACCAAACAATGAAAAAGCACACAAGAGTATGATTCACTAAAAGTATAAGCACTCATGGAAAAATGACTTAAGCATAGTACTTCTTTAAGTAAAGCCCATTTCCGGGTTCACTCAAAAGGATTCCATCGTAATCAACTAGTTCATAAGCTCCCTTTTCCAACACATGTTTGACAATGTAAGGACCTCTCCATATGGCCTCGAATTTACCATTCCCTAACCAATAACGATCTTGTTCATAAAGGAGAACTAGATCACCTTCAGAAAAAACACATGGCTTGACATGCTTGTCGTATTGGGATTTAACATGTTTCTTCTGAGTTTCAATAACTAGGGCGGCATCGCGACGGGTTTCGTCTAATTGCATCAGATACAAAAGATGCTCTTCTTCAACAGAGGTATTGGGGAGAAGTTCAACGACCCGTTTCAAAGATGGTATTTCACATTCAATCGACAATATAGCTTCAATACCATAAACTAGCTGTAAAGGTGTAAATCATGTGGCAGACTTAATAGATGTCCGATAGGCCCATAATGCTGAGAACAACATCGTGTGCCAACTTGTCTTATGAATTCCTATCATCCGTTGAAGCATAGTAATAAGAATTTTGTTGATTGCTTCAACCTGGCCATTGGCCTATGGATAATAGGGGGTTGAGTTTTCATGGTGAAGACCCAACTTTTCAGTAAGTTCAAGCATCATAAAATTCTGAAAATGACTACTGTGATCGGTGATAATAGCTTGAGGGATACCAAACCAAGTAATGATATGATTGAATATGAACAATGCTACAGTCTTCTCAGTGTTATGAAATGTAGGCATCACCTCGACCCATTTAGTGAAATAATCCACAACTACAATGATGTATCCATGCCCCCCAGCCGAGTGAGGGTTACATGTCATGAAGTCAATGCCCCATTTAGCGAGTGGACCAACAAAAAACATAGGATGTAAGGGAGTAGGATGATATCTTATTTTGTTATTATAAGTTTGGAAAGCATGGAATTTATGGACAACAGTAATGCAGTCCTTAAATAAAGAAGGCCAGAAATAACCCGCTCGTAAGATATTTTGGGCAGTGGCATACCGAGACATATGAC
Organism: Picea sitchensis; assembly: GCA_010110895.2. NCBI lineage: Eukaryota > Viridiplantae > Streptophyta > Pinopsida > Pinales > Pinaceae > Picea > Picea sitchensis. Next base: position 100,910 of record SNQJ01S0005413.1, on the reverse strand, counting down.
CGCCACATGCTCTGGAGTGATAGTCATTCAAAGCTTTCTCAACTTCCTCATAAATAAGACATTGTTTAAATATAGAGTCATTACCATGACGATAAAGGGTATCACCGAGAATGATGTATTGTCGGGCTTGATAACGTATACGACGATGGTCCATGCTAGATAGATTGGGCTGGAAAGTTTGATTCTGGAGATAGATAATGTTATCTCTATACCATACGTCATCAAAACTGATCAGAAAAAGGGATTCATCAAACAAGGAATCCTCTGCCACATTTTCTATCTCAGTGGAGGGAAGGTCACATATCAGTTCAACGAAAACCAAAGATTTCTTTGACTTAGCGCATTCGAATTCCAAGTCAAAATCCTAGAGAATCACTATCCATTTGGAGTACTTTCACCCTAGCAATTGTTGGGTAAGGATTTGTTGCATGGGGTTGCAATCAGAAATAACAATGGTTCTGCGTAATAAGATATAATGACGAAAACGTTGGAAAGCTTGCACAACTACCAAGGCTAGTTTTTCCACATGTAGGTATTTGGTCTCTGTAGTCATGACACTACGACTCAAATAGTATATTACATGCGAATCATGTGAATCATCCTCTTGGAATAAGACCATAGCAATGGTAGAGTTCTAAGCAACTAAGTAGAGGAAGTAATCCCGACTACAGTCAGGGGGAAACAATAATGGTGTATGTGTTAAGTTGAGTTTCAAAACATCAAAGGCTTTGTTTGCAGTATTGTCCCATACAAAATCGTAACCTTTCTTGAGTAGCCGAGTGAATCCTTTTGTCAGTTCAACGTAATTGGGGATGACACGACACAAAAAGTTTGCCTTCCCTTGCAAACTTTGGAGCTGGCGTAGTGTGGAAGGAGGAGGTAGATTAAGGATAGCCTCAACCTTCAAAGGGTCTACTTGAATCCCATGTATCGACATGATAAAACCAAGAAGTCAGCTAGACTCCACACAAAAAACACATTTGTGTGGGTTTAAGCGGATACGATAATAACGACAATGTACGAAAATGGCCCTGAAATGTGTTGGGTGATCTTGGCGATGCATGGAATGCGTCGGTAGATCATCAAGATAGGGTTGCACAATGTGCTGAATATCATGGAAAGCGTAAGACATAGCGCGCCAACATTCTTGAGACCGAAGGGTAATTTCTGGTAGACAAAGGTTCCCCAAGGGAAAATAAAAGCGGTCTTGTGTTGGTCCATGGGTAAAATATCAATTTGATTATAGCCGGAGAAACCATCCATTAAAGAGAATATTTTGCTGTCGGCACAGTCGTCAATGATCTGGTCGACGAAAGGGGTCGGGTAATTGTCTTTAGGACAAGCCTTATTGATGTCCCTATAGTCTACATAAATGCGGATGGTGCCTTGTTTTTTATTCACTGGAACTAAATTAGATACCCAATCGGTCAAAACCATAGGATAAACAAAGCCAACTTTAAGAAGTTTCTCAACTTCAAGCTTGATAGCAGTAGCTTTACGTGGGTGCACTGGGTGAAGTCATTGCCGAACGGATATAGTGTACGGGTATGTCTTAATCTCATGCACAACGATATCAGGATCAATGCCTGGCATATCTTTGTAACTCCAAGCGAAAACATCATGGAATTCTTGGAAAAGGGCTTTATACGCGTGTACCTCATCGGTAGAGCACGAGGCTCCAATATGAACATTCTCTACGATGTCAGGTTTAATGGATATGTCGAGAGGGACAATAGGTGAAATGTTACTCAAGTTCCCTTTGTATAAGACATCGTGTGTTGACTTAGGAACTGAAGAAATAACAACAATGGTCAACAGAGTCAAAATCCGTTGGTAACTCTCTATGGTGTCACGTTCTAGGAAGAGAATGGAGCAATGATTCCCATTGTCCTAGGGAATGTCTTCCATAGACATGACTGACATGATCATCTCATTAGTAGGAAAGACCACGTGGAACAGATCAAAAGAGGAATCACAGAGAGGAGGGGAAGTGGGGGTTGCTGATTGAATGGCTTGATAAGCAAATTCAACCGGACTTAAAGGCATCTTGTTGCCGTAATGAAGGTGGTCACCAGGGTTAGGTAATATCCATGGGTCGTATGACTCAGGGGTTTCATGAACAATGGTGGATATCATGTTAATAGAGGCAACAAAAGGAAGGGAAATATCAAGTGGTGGGATTGGAAATGTACCCATCAAAGTTGAATCTTTCAAAAGACCCACTTCGACATTCTCATAACCAGGGGGTGTCTTCGAGATGAAGGGTACGTTGCTAGTATGAGAATCAACATTAAAGAAGGCCAGTTGGTCAACAGTGACGACCTTTCCTTGGTGCGGGAATCGTACCACACAGAAAAGGGTAGACACAACTACACGCATGGAGTCAATCCAACTATAGCCAAGTAAAAGGTTATAATCAAGAGGCACATCAAAGCCCTCAACCTCGACATTGACCGATTTACCTTCCAACGTAATAGACAACGATGATAGAACATCGTAAGGTTTAAAACCTGTACCATTGAAGGCCTTAAGTGTATTGTGTGATTCCGTGAGGGTAGGAGAGCCAATAGATTTCCAACAAGTGACGAAGATGACACAAGTTGAGGCTCCTTCATCAATAACAATTGGACAAATATTCTTGTTTTCAACAACAACTTGGATCTGAAATGCTAACTGAGGAGGAAGACTTGGAACATGATCTTCCAAGTCAAATATTATTAGATTAGTATCCGTGGGGTCAATTCCACTAATAACCTTTAACAGTGCCTTCTATTGAGCAAGGAAACTTTGAAGGACTTCAAGAGTTGGCATCGCGGAGGGTGCTTGCGCAAGATCCTCTACAATACTGTAGTTTTGGGCAACACGTGCGTGAGGGTTGAATGCAGACTTTCAAACAACGCCCTTTGGAGGCGGGTGAAGAAATGTATCGAGACCCGGTCTTTCAAGATGAAGAGGACTGTTTGGAGGTGAAGTTGGAGGAGAAGGTTGAACCAACGAAGGTGGCATATCATCAACTTTCTTTTTTGATGGAGATTAATCCTTGGCTCGAGTTGCGATTGCAACTTCGTTCTTTTTAGAATCACTAGTACACATAAGGACATAAGATGAGGTAGAAGGAGAATCTTGGTCATGAATGACCAATTGGGCTTGCTGTTGAGAAGGGAAAGGCTATGAAAAAACGACAGGTGTAGGAGGTTTCCCGGTCCCTTGGAGGAACTTAGTAACCTCAGCGCGTCTCAGACAATCTTTCGTGTAATGATTGTCACCACAAATCAGGCAGGGGTAATGAGGTTTATGTTTATCTTTCTCATCAGCGGTTTTCATTTTGGCTTTATCAGATTGTGGACTGTTTTTCTTGTCCTCCTTGTTCTTATCCTTCTTTTTATTTTATTTTGATTCTTCCTGGTAGGCGCAGATTGAACATAATTAACTTCGACAGTCTTACCAGTGGAAGGAGTAGGAGTAGGAGTATTTTGTGCATTAGAATTATTAGATTTAGGATTGGTGTGACCGGCGTGTGCAGACCGACCTTCAACATGAAAGGTGTCGATCACACCATCAACAACATGAGAAGCTACTGGAGGTGTTGGGGTAGGGTTTGTGGAAGGACGGGGAGCGTCAGGAAACAAATCATAAAGTGTTCCCGTTTGCGAATAAATGAGATTGAGATACCGGGCATGACTAATCGCCTGCTCTTCATTGACAACACCGCCCATGGCAACATCACGAGAGATAGGTACAATGAGTGATTTGGTAAACCACTCAGCTAATAGTTGATCAGGAAGAGGAACTTTGATTAAACGTCCTCTTGTCCTCCACTCATGATTGTGATCGAAAATATGAGTGGACGAGGATTGATTGAAAGAACTCAAAATTTTAGTTCCTGTCTCGTATCGAATTGGTAACTGGTAATGTGTCAAAAAGGCCATGTCTAGGGTATTAAAGTCATTGAAGAATCCTCGCAGTAACTCAATGTTCCATTTTGATGCCGAACCCATGAGAGTTCATTGGGAAAGTCGTAATATGACAGAGTCATCCATCAAGGAGTTGGATGAACACCACAAATGAAAAGTCATAACATGATTATTTAGATCTTCTCCTACTCGACCATCAAATTTAGGAATTTCGGACGGTAACTTGGTCGATATGACCGTCCAATAAGGAGAGTGTAGGATAGGATCATTCAAAATCCTAGACAAATCACGTAAATCCAAAGTGGCCAGAAAAGGAAACTGTCGGTTCACTTGAGGAACCTGGTAGTTTTGAGGGGGGAGCCCCGTTGGTATACCAGTAGGACCATAACCTGTCTGCATATAATTATACAGTCTTGACATATTTGATCATGGGGGATTTGGAGGCATGTATCCCTGAGGGTTGGGTTGATTAGGGATGTTCCCTTGGAAAGGAACACAAGATTGCAAGTTTTGACCCCAAGTGGGATTTAAAGAACCTGGATACGGTTGATCGAGGTTAGGGGGTACAAAATAATTGAGTTGAGGATGTTTCCCCCCAGATGGTTGTAGATTTCCTTGGAAAGGAAGATTCCAAGGTTGTGTTTGTAACACAGGTGTGTTTTGTCCATAAATTGGATTATGGACTCCAACTTGAGGTTTCCCCCCAAGTTGAGGTTGTGCCCCAATTTGAGGTTGTCCCCCAAATTGAGGTTGCCCCCTAGCTTGAGGTTGACCTCCAACAAGAATCTGGAAACCAAAAGTGATCAAAAGACTGGAGCCTCCAAGAGGATTGGAGCCACTGGGGCCAAGATGATGAGATCCTTCTAACAAAGGTGGAGGAGGAACATAAGGCCCTCCGGAGAGTACTTGGGGAGGTGTAGGAACAAACTGTCTTGCAGCGTTATACGCAGGAGGAACAAAAAGTCTAGAACCTCCATATGGAACCTAGGTAGAGATAGCAACAGAAGTATTCAGGGATCTATACCCAGGGGAAGTGATGGATTTGGTCTAGATGGAAGTGGTGTTCCAATTGGAGCTTGGGTAACAACCACATTTTCAGTAGAAACTGTGGTAGCTCGTGGGACCATAGAATGGGCCATTTGGAGAGGAAGGATCAAGTGAGAACCGACCAATAACTGGTCTAAAATGATGGTGACACTACTGGTAGTACCAGTAAAATGGTCTAAAGGTACTATATAGGTAACATACGTCTCAGGCATTTGGGATGCCATGGGTTGATCATGACTCACTCCTAGGTTACCGTAAAGATCACGTACTATCAAGGGGACGAATCTAAGATTAGAAGTTCTGACAGTGTGAGCTGGGGTCCTAAAAGATTCACTGTGAAAAAGTGGATACTCTACTGCAGACTCTACATTAGGTCTAGTAGGTACTCCAGTATTATCAACAACAACAATTTCTCCGGACGAGTTCATCCGAAGTATTTGTGTGTCTTGTCTAATATGCAACAACATGTTTGAGGGAAGTCAGAATTCCTCTAAGGAATCTGAAACAATTTGAAAATCCTCCAAAGAGTGTGTGCTTCCAACCTCATAAGCTACTTCATTGTTGGCCACTCCCTCGGAAGAGCCTTCCGGTGAGTTAGGAGGCAAAGGTTGGTAACCTTCTGTATCTTCCAGGGGTAGCCCTTGCATCCTACGTGAATGATGAAGGCCAATGTTGGCTGAACCAAGTAATGAACCGAAAAAATCTATGGCCAACTAGAGAAAACAAAACACACTCACTAATAAAATCTAGGAATCAAACCAAGCAAACAAACCATCTTATTTCGAAGTCACTAGTTGGTGATGAAATCCAACATCGTGAAATAAGGAAAATAAGGGGCTGGGATAAGCGGGTGGAAAAGTTACGTTGATGACCTGCTTAATGGACTTACACCCTGGTGCAATCTCCCACACATAATCATGGGTATACCCTCCAAGGAGCCCGAGTGAGTCTGACCAATGTTGATTCTAGGTACCGTGAAGACTTGCCCCTCCAAAGTCACCTTGTGTAAAGACTCTAGAGAGATAGTTTACTAAGGTTACAAAATACAACATTGATGCTTGGGGAAACAATCGATAATCCGATCGTTAACACATATTATTGATAAAGGGTGTTTTTCCCTTAGGAAATGGAACCTTGGTAAAAAAATGCACGAAAGAGGGGGGTAAAAACCCACAAAATGTGTTTTATCCTAAGTCGGGGCCCCAATTTGATGGTTTGTCACGTTGTGATAAGAGACATGCATATCTGAGTGGATAAGTTTAGCGCGCTCAGATCTACGACCCACGGTCCATATTGAACCCCCCCTCGATCTTCTGCCTTTAACGGGGCAGGGGGGGGGTTCGAGCAGGTGGTTTTCTAGCACACCCCCCCACCAACGTGTCGCTTTATCATCAACTCGGACCCTCCTATGCTTTACCACTTACCACTACCCCCCCCTTCGAGTTAAAAAACTAACCGCCTTCCCATACTGCCCGTGCCCCTTCCGACACCTGTCTTCCACTCACATCCCCTCATGCCTTTCACTCTCCTGTTCCATGTCACCTCCACCATCATTTTCATGTCCCCCTCCTGACCAATCACACTCCTCTCCTTTCACCACACCACCCCCACACCTTTACATGTTAGCTCTCATCTATTGGTGCCCACACTTTCCCAGTCATCACTCCACCAACTCCATCATTCCACATGGCCACCGATCACTCGTTGTTCTGCGCCGGTTTGTGTTGTTTGCCTCACCCGCTTACTCTCACCTTCCTCCATGTCCACCTGCCATATTCCTAGTCAACATCTAGCGAGGATCCCAGTGGCACAGTTTCAAAGTGCGGCCAACACGTTTTCCAGGTGCAAGAGTTGACTCAGGCGCCCATCTTGATCCCAATAAGGATAGTTAATGAAAGCAGGAGGAGGTGGTTGAAACATCGTCTCCTACCATAAATATAAAGCTCGAAAGTGTTGGCAGACTGTTTGAGCTAGAGTCCAACATGAAGTTGCATGCACAATCTAACAGAGTAGGTTTAGATGAAAGAGCTTGCGTCTGATAGAGACTGCATGCACACTCTGCAGAAAGTTCTGAACGCAAAGCCTTGAATGCAAAGACTCAGGCACGCCTCTTCTGCTAGTGGCGAATTGTCCTGAGTATATGAAGACATTTTGACATTTTTTTATGGTCGATGGTTGAGCTAGGCTTCCGTATTGTGAACTTTTGATGAAGCTTCTGGTTCTCTGGTTATGTAATTTTGCTTTGAGACTTCTTGTTTAATGAAATTAAGCTCCCTTTTCATCTTATTTGTCTCTGATGCTGAAGTATCCATGATTGAAGGATTCACATGGGTTGTTTTAACAATATTGTGATTTATGTTTTATTGTAGTCCCGTTTTAACGTTCTTAAGTTCCAGAAACTTCGAATCCAAGAGGATCTTGTTTTCCGAGTTTTTCCTCCTTAGGTTGCTGGAAGACCTAATGTCCAAAGAAGACCTATACACTCTCCTCACCAATTCTTCCTCCTGCTCACCTTTAGTAAAACTAACTAACTCAAGTTAATCAAGACCTCACCTGCTTGTGCATGCTGGTCTAGTTTTCTGAGTTAAAATGATATTATCTCGAGTCTGCTCCCATTTGACCTCCTTTAAATAATTCATTGTGACATATAAACTGATGGGTACTAGGGTTACCTTCAATGCAATATGAAGGTGACTTCTAGTGCTAACATTTCTAGTGTCGTTGCCGGGGAATGAATTGAAGACTTTTCCCTGGGATTGAACAACAAAGAGCTTATGATTCTGAAGCTACATTAGATATCAGAACCATTGAAGATTGCAACCTGCACCTGGCGACTCCATTGATGTGACTTCACTTTTTCATTTGTGGCTTCCATAGGCAGACACACGATGTCTACTCCACAGCTGCCTTTAGCAGTAACTGAAGTTGACCCAAATAAAATTACCAGAAAGGGAAAGGACCCTCGAGAAGGTACTTCAGCTATTATACCTGGTGATTCTGGTACTTTTCATAATCCTTCTTTGACAATTCCAGTTGTCGTTTCTCATTTTCTTATTACACCATCTGTTGGAGCTTCTAGAAGTTTAAATTTTGGGAGTTTTTTTGTTGATTTCCCCTATCCTAGTCTCCATTTGGAAAGCTTTGACACCCCTGTTTACCTAAACACCCAGCCGTTTTCCTATTCTCCCAGAAGCACGGTTCCAGTCTCACCTACCAGAACTCCATCTCCTCCTAGTTCTCCTCCAGTTCACATTCCGATGGAAGTTACTAATCCCCCTAGGAACATAATGGATGCTATAGTGGATGCTAGATATTCCCCTCTTGTTTTACCTCAGCCTCTAAATTCTCTCTCGGCTGGTGGCTACCTTAAGCAGTTGCATAAGTTCATAGGCAAGGGAGCCATAACTGCAGAAGAACACCTTGCAACCTTTTATAATTATGCAGACAATTATGTCATTGTAGATGAAGATGTATGGATGAGGATTTTCGTCCGTAGCCTTGATGAAGAGGCTAGGAAATGGTTCAGGGCCTTGGCTCCTAGATCTCTTGATGGGATTGAAGCCCTAGATGATGCATTCTTAAGACATTGGGGGGATAAGAAATATTTCCTCTACTATATTACCGAGTTTGGATCACTTAAGAAAGGAGAAGGGGAATCTATTTCTGATTTCTCAAAGAGGTTTAATAAAATGTATAACAACATTCCTGCTGAAATTAAACCTACAGAAACCTCTGCCAAAATTACTTATTCCAGTTCTTTCGACCCTGATTTTTGCCTTCTGTTAAGAAAAAGAAGAGCCACTTCCTTGGATCATATGCAAGATGCAGCCCTGGAAGTGGAATCCAATATACCAATAATTGACAAACTTAGGAGCAAGGTTGATAGAGATAGAGGAAAGGGGAGGTCTGAAACTTCAACCTATGGTTCCTCTGTTGCCCCCCTCAAATGGATGAAGTAACCAAGTTACTAAAATCACTTTCTGCTAGAATGGAAAGGTTGGAGTTGGAAGGAAAGCAGAACTACAAGAACCCCCCTAATGCTGAAAATAGGGGTAACTTCAGAAGGCCAAATAACACCCCTCAGATTATCCAAAGAGATCAAAGAAACAGAGATAGGGATGATCAGAGAGTCCAAACTCCTCTCCAAAATAACCTCATTGTTGATGAAGAGGGAGAGGAGGAAGAGGTTGATCCTGAAATCCATTGTCTTGGAAACACCTCCTCATTTCCCCATTTAACCTAATCTGCATATGAATAGTCTCTCTTGGACAACCAACTAAATGAGCTGAGTAAAGGGGAAAAGACCAGCAACAACCCAAATAAATACAACCTCAGGTCTAAGAAGAGGGACGTTCTAAAGCCTGATATCCCTCATCAGCCTACCAAAGCAGAAAAACCTTCTAAAGAAGTAGTAGACAACAACAAGGAAAAGAAGACAGAAAACCCTACACCAGTGATCAAAGGCCCTGTCCTAGAGGTAAGAGAGATTCTAAATCCCCCCTCCTCTTTTAATTTTGAGCACGTAATTCAAAAAATCGGAATTCCTGTACCCCTTTTAGAGCTGGTCAAACATGAATATTTAAAAAGGTGCCTCTCTAAACTGTTGCAACCCGAACCTTCCTCTCATGCCACAGACTCAGTAAATATTCAAGATGAGAAGCCAACAGTCATCTTAGGTCCTTTGGTAGAAGATGTAGATGATTCATCCCCTCCCTTCTACACGTCACTGAACATACATGATAAGGTGTTACATAACTATTTAATGCATTCAGGGGCATCTCATAATCTCATTCCCAAAACTGTCATGGATGAACATGGATTATAAATCACAAAAGCTCACCATGACTTGTATTCTTTTGATTCTAGGTGATCCAGATTTGGATCCAGGAGCTTGATAGGGCTCAGAAAAGCCTAAAAATCAATGTTCTCAGAATGACGTCAAAATAGATGTGTGCAAAGGCCTCATCAATATGAACCCAACGCAATTTGAACGGGCTCAAACAGACGTCGTATGGTCCTGATATTGCGATCTGAAGTTCAGGTCAAACTAGCAAAAAGTCAAAGTCAAAGTCAACAGTCTGTACTACTGACGTCAACAGTACGTCAGCAAGACAGGTGGAAGATGACATCAACATGACATCAATAGGACACGTGGCAACACCAGGATGTGCCACGTGGCAATCAATTTTGGCATTTTTAGGGGCTGATTTGCACCAATAAAAATTGGACACATGGCAGCCTGTACAACATGACATGTGGCAGGTACGGTGATGACGTGGTAGGTGTTCTTACGTGGGTAATTGCTGACAGGGAAGGTACGGAGCAAAAGCATGGGTGAATCACTAGTTGACAAGTGGCATCAATCCAACGAATAAGGAGGTGCCACGTGGCCCAGACTTGCGCTGCCATGTGGCACCCAGGTGTTGGTCAAAGTTTCATATGCCAAAATGTTTGGAGTTCGAAGGATTCAAACTCGTGACCTCCAATGAGGGGACTACACCTTGGGAAAGGTCTAAATGTCGTTGGACCACCGGTGGGACTTGTGTATACAAGCTCACGATATTGTATTTAAGGTGTATTAAAGTGTTAAATGGGGGCGAAAAGGGCTGGGGCTAAGCCCCAACCCACAGATTTATGAAAACCCATATGTCTACACCTCCACAAATGCATGGAAGCTTCCAGGATAAGTCATGGGCACGGGGCCCATGGGCTAAGGTTCTAACCACATTAATATATGATCGAGATTTAATACCTAGCACGGGAAATGGGGGATAGCTCCCGATTTTATGGGGATTTTAATATGACCATGTATTTTCGATAAAGGGGCCAGTGCACAGCCCTATGGGCTGGCGCGGGCCACCTATTATTCCATGTGACTGATTATTAGGGGGCTACGCACCTATTATGGGGGCTTATACCCATATTAAATCTAAAATGGGTTTTACACTATAGTTTAGTGATTTTCTCACTAATTTTTGGGCAGTTTTAGTTATTTTGTCATATCTTGGTGGATATTGGGCCAAATTGAGTGCCACGAAAAGTGGGAAGTTGGGATTTGATCCCTCTACCTCATGGCTATATAAACCAAACCATTGTGAGGTTTTACACAAGCAAGAAGCAACAAAGAAGATTGAAGCCAAGGTCAAGTAGTCTTGAGGAGTGCAAAGTAGCTGAGCTTTGGAGGCAATTTCTGGGAGTTTTATTACTCCGTTTTTAGTGTCGTCTGTTGCGTCAGGTTTCTGAGATAGAGAAGAATACATCTAGTTGGTCAGAGCCCTATATGATGTAATTTGAATGCAGATGGTAAAGCATTGAATATTGAATATAAAAAGCCTCCCTCACTGAAGACAAAGGCCCGAAGACGTAGGCGAGATTGCCGAACTCCGTTATCAACTTCTTGTGTACAATTGGTTGATGGTTTGCATTCTTGTGTTATCTCTTATTTCTCTTAATTATTCAAGTCTTTGTTGTCTTTATATTCACATGCACCGTCAGAAAAAGGTCTTAATTAAATTGAAGTTATAGTGTGTAATTGCTAAGCTTCGATTTTCGGATCAAGTGGTATCAGAGTAGGCCGACGTTTGCAGGAACTGTGAATATCGGAGAAAGCTTGAAGAAAGATAGACTCTAGAATCTTGAGGAGATCAACCAAGCCATGCAGCAAGAGAATGCTGAATTGCGAAGAGTGGTGTAGATTATCGAGGAAGACAGGGAAAGAATGCGAACGTTGATGTTGGCAATGGAAGTAAGGCGAGTTGAAGGAAGTTCTTCAGCTAGAAGCCTGAGCCCTGTTAGGGATGATGGAACTCATCCATTCCAGAGGCAATCAGATGAGGAGGATTCATATACTCCTCCTACTCCGGTTGAGGAGCAGTCGATAGGAGAGGCCATTGGCACATTCTCTTCACCAATAGAAAGCACTGATTACACTCCAGCCTCACCTGTAGCTGATCAAGAAGTGGAGTCCAACCATCTGGAGATAGCAGCATTCGAGAAACATACCAAAGAAGTCGGTATGAGAATGCTATCGAAGTTCGGATATCAGAAGGGGCAAGGCCTTGGAAAATATGGTCAAGGTAGAGCCGAGCCGATTGAAGTGCATGAGCGTCCACTCCGGGAAGGATTGGGATATGCAGGAGGATCTTCTGAGGACGAGAGTCTAGTGATTCTCTGCACACACTGTCAAAAGTTCAGACATGATGCTAACCACTGTTGGAAGCGGCATCCAGAATTGACACCAGAATGGTTTCGGACTCGGCAAGGAAAAAAGGCAGCTCGAGCCAGCAACGACGCAAACAACGAGTCACGAAAGAAAGGTAAATAGGTTGTAAGGTATAAATCACCTTCACCCACCTTTACTGATGAACATGATAGAGTCATGAACCTTATCAGGAAAATGATTCCATGCACATTTTGTAGCAGCAATAACCATTGTGTTGCAGACTGTTGGGAACATAAAGTATATGGAAGAAAGATCATGGCGATAAGAAGTACGCCAAGCTGCGATGACACAACATTATAGATAAAAAATAATCTGCGAGCAAAGTCAGTGCAGCCGAGGCAGGAATTAGAGAAATCCAAGGGGGATTTGACTCAGCCAGGGCACAATTTAATCAAGTTTCGTCGAGTGTACATTGTGATGATAGTTGTTGGAGGTTGCATCCAGAGTTGCAATGCTCAACAAAGCTTGAAGGGCCCGATCAAAAGATAGATGCTGCAAAGGAATAGAAGGATGTTGTCGAGGAGAAGAAGGACGCTGCAAAAGGACAATAGGTGGATGCTACAAAGAAGAAGAGGAACGACCGCGACACTCCGTTGGTAGGAGATGGGTCATCCGACTGGAATTGGGCAAATTTTATGCCCTATATGTAAATTAAGTTAGTGCCATTGTCATTGATGTAATAAAAGTGATTTGATTTATGGAATCACTTATTGAGTCTAGTTAATGTTAAGTCTAGGCTATTTGTCATTAGTTGATTGATGTAAGGATAGATTCAATTGATGTAATAAACCTTTTGGGGTCCAAAAGGTCCTTAGTGGGAAGGCATGATCTAGATTTGGATCCAGGAGCTTGATAGGGCTCAAAAAAGCCTAAACATCAATGTTCTCAGAATGATGTCAAAATGGATGTGTGCGAAGGCCTCGTCAATACGAACCCAACGCAAGTTGAACGGGCTCAAATAGACGTCGTATGCTCCTGATATTGCGATCTGAAGTTCAGGTCAAACTGGCAAAAAGTCAAAGTCAAAATCAATAGTTTGTACTGCTAACGTCAGCAGGACAGGTGGCAGATGACATCGGCAGGCCACGTGGCATCACCAGGACGTGCCATGTGGTAGTCAATTTTGGCATATTTAGGGGCTAATTTGGACCAATAAAAATTGGACAAGTGGCAGTCCGTACAACATGACACGTGGCAGGTACGGTGATGATGTGGCATGTGTGCTTACATGGCCAATTGTTGATAGGGTAGGTACAGAGAAAACACATGGGTGAATCACTAGTTGACAAGTGGCATCATTCCAACATATAAGGAGGTGCCACGTGGCCCAGACTTGGGCTGCCACGTGGCACCCAGGTGTTGGTCGAAGTTTCATATGCCAAAATGTTTGGAGTTTGAAGGATTCAAACTTGTGACCTCCAATGAGAGGCCTACGCCTTGGGAAAGGTCCGATTGCCGTTGGACCATCGGTGGGACTTGTGTATACAAGCTCATGATATTGTATTTAAGGTGCATTAAAGTATTACATGTGGGTGAAAAGGGCTGGGGCTAAGCCCCAACCCACAGATTTATGCAAACCCATATGTCTATGCCTCCACAAATGCACGGAAGCTTCCAGGATAAGCCACGGGTGTGGGGGCCATGGGCTAAGGTTCTAACCACATTAATATATGATCAAGATTTAATACTTAGCATGGGAAATGGGGGATAGCTCCCGATTTTATGGGGATTTTAATATGACCATGTATTTTTGGTAAAGGTGCCAGCACACAACCCCATGGGCTGGTGCTAGGCCACCTATTATGCCATGTGACCAATTATTAGGGGGATGCATGCCCATTATGGGGGCTTATACCCATATTAAAGCTAAAATGGGTTTTACATTATAGTTTAGTGATTTTCTCACTAATTTTTGGGCAGTTTTGGTTATTTTGCCATATCTTGATGGATATTGGGCCAAATTGAGTGCCATGAAAAGTGGGATGTTGGGATTTGATCCCTCTACCTCATGGATATATAAAACAAACCATTGTGAGGTTTTACACAAGCAAGAAGTAGAAAATAAGCTTGAAGCCAAGGTCAAGTAGTCTTGAGTAGTGCAAAGTAGCTGAGCTTTGGAGGCAGTTTCTGGGAGTTCTATTACTCGGTTTCCAGTGCCGTCTGTTGCGTCAGGTTTCTGAGACAAAGCAGAATACAACTAGTTAGTTAGAGCCCTATATTATGTAATTATAATGTAGATTGTAAAGCATTGAATATTGAATAGAGAAAGCCTCCCTCATTGAAGACAAAGGCTCGGAGACGTAGGCAAGATTGCCGAACTCCGTTATCAACTTCTTGTGTACAATTGGTTGATGGTTTGCATTCTTATGTTATCTGTTATTGCTCTTAATTATTCAAGTCTTTGTTGTCTTTATATTCACATGCATCGTCAGAAAAAGGTCTTAATTAAATTGAGGTTATAGTGTGTAATTGCTAAGCTTCGATTTTCAGATCACTAGGAAAGTGCAGTGCCTTGGGGTCATTAAAGATCTGGTTGTGACCTTGTTTCAACTGCCCATGAAAAGTGTGGTCATGGATATCATGATGGATGATGTTCCCCCCAAGTTTGGGATTCTCTTGTCAATATATTGGAGAAAAAGACTCGGGGAACCTTGCAGATGGACCTCACCTATGTTACCATTCTTGTGTTTGGGGGAGAGCATAGAAGACTGTAAAAGAAAGCTCAGTTGGCCTACATTATCAGTGACGAAGAAAACCCCACCAACCATCCTATCTTCACACTTGAGACTGATTTGGGATCCATTTTATTGCAACTCACTGATGTTCTTGAACCTCCTCTTGAATTCAGAAAACAATCCACTACTTCTTGTGAAAAACTCTCTAATCACCTCTATTTGGAAGATGTTCTTTGATGGATCCTCTTCTAGGGAAGGTGCTAGTGCTGGATTGGTCTTTGTTTCACCTACTCAGGAGACTACATCTTTGTCCTACAAATTAGATTGTGAAGCTACCAATAATGTGGCAGAGTATGAGGCTCTTGTTTTTGGATTGAGGGCTACAAAAGACATGGGGATTGAAGAAATAACAATGTTTGGGGATGTTGAATTAATTGTCCATAAAATAAAAAATATTTATCAAGCTAAGCACCCTAGGCTAAGATCTTATAGAACTAAAGTATGGGACCTAGTTGAAAATTTCTTCTTAGCTTTCAACATTTCATTCATTCCAAGAGAGGAAAATGCCATGGCTGATTCTTTGGTTGTTTCAGCAAGTAATTTCAGAGTCCCTCTGCCACCTAAACTCAAGTACAAGGTAGAAGTGAAATATCAACCCTCTATACTTGACAATGTCAAGCATTGAAAAGTGTTTGAGCATGATCTTGAGATCAAAAGATTCTTGGAGACTATTGATCTACATTACATATTAATCAAGATCATGATTCTAAAAATAATCCTCGTGCTGAGGTTTTTCTGAAAAAAATTGCTAACCACCATATTGTTCAGTTGCCTAGCAATCATATTCCAAAGGGACTAGTTCCTTTGGAAAGACTATTTGACAGGAAGGATGTGGAAGTAAAGGGTAAAAGTGCAATTGATGATGCTGATGTAGATGAGTGAAATATTGGTACAGAGAAGGAACCAAAATTTGTCAAATTGTCAAGCTGCTTGTCAAGGGAAGAAATGACCGAATATGCTGAACTACTAAGAGAATTTGCTGATGTGTTTGCCTGGACATATGAAGACCTCACAACACACGACACAAGTGTCATTGAGCATAAGATACCATTGAAGGAAGAGGCCAAACCATTTAGGCATAAATATAGAAAAATAAATCCTATTCTATTTCCTATTATGGAAAGGGAAGTAAAGAAGTTGTTGGATTCATTGTCCCCTTGAGATATTCTGAATTGGTAGCCAGCCTAGTTCTAGTGAGGAAAAAAATGGAGAAATCAGACTTTGTGTCGATTTCCAGAACCTGAACAAAAGGTCTAAGAAGGATAATTACCCCTTGCCAAAGATGGAACACATATTGCAGAGGTGACTGGTGCATCTAGGATGTCCATGATTGATGGCTTTTCTGGCTACAATAAGATCTCTGTCTTTCCTGAAGACAGAGAAAAGACAACATTCACTACTCCTTGGGGTACATTCATGTACGCTAAGATGCCCTTTGGATTGATGAACGCAAGAGAAATTTTCCAGCGAGCTATGGACATCACCTTCATTAGAGAAAAATATATATTTGTGGTCATCTATCTGGATGACATTACAATTTTCTTAAGGTCTGATAAAGAGCATTGTTATCACCTGAGAAAGGTTTTCCTAAAATGCAGAAAATTTGGTCTCTCCCTAAATCCCCAAAAGTCTCTATTTTCCATGCAGGAGGGAAAAATGTTGGGGCACATAGTATAAGCTGAGGGGGTCATAATTGATTCAAGCAGGGTAGAAGCTATCCAAACATTGTCACTCCCTAGATCCAAGAAATAAGTTCAATTTTTCTTGGGCAAAATCAACTTTTTAAGAAGGTTTGTTTCTAATTTTGCTGAAATGGTTAAGCATATTACAACTATGCTCAGGAAGGGGAATGAAGTGAAATGGACTGCTGAGTCCAGAGATTCTTTCAATCAAATCAAGAAGGCATTGACTAAGGCACCTTTGCTCACAACTCCTTATTACTCCAAGGATTTTCTGATTTTTTTCCTTTGCTTTTTTTGATATAGTAGCAACTGTTTTATTGTAGAAGAATGCTGCAGGGCTGGAGCAACCTATTTCCATTTTCAGCAGGGCACTGAGAGATGCTGAGATAAAATATGACATCATGGAAAAATAGGCCTACACTTTGGTGAAAGCTCTTAAATATTTTAGGATCTATGTCCCGCATTCAAAGGTCATTGCATTTGTCCCTTCAGCTTTAATGAAGGATATTCTCATTCAGCCTGACATAGATGGAAGAAGGAGCAAGTGCATTGCCAAAATCATTGAATTTGATTTGGAAATAAAGCCCACCAAAATGGTTAAAGGCCAAGGTTTAGCTAGGATGATGGCTGAATCTAATTGCAAAGCTTTGGGGGTTAATTTCATTAACACTTGCTCAGAAGATCAACAAGTTGAGCTATTTGATACAAGCCCACAAGTCAACCCTCCATTAATAGAATGTAACTGGTACAAAGACATTATGTTTTTCTTGCAAAAGCTATAGCCTCCTGATGGTATGGGGAAAAGCAAGGTGAGAGCATTAAAGATTAAAGCAATTAAATATTGCCTTATTGATCAAGTCTTATACTGGAAAGACCCTTTGGGATTACTTTTGAGATGACCCACAGGAGGCCCAAAGGATTATGTTTGATTTTCATGACAGTCTATGTGGGGGACATCACTTCTGGAGAACCACAGCCTATAAAATTCTCAGGGTTGGGTATTTCTGGCCTAATCTATTCGTTGATGTCTGTGCAAAGATCAGGGCTTGTATTAAGTGTCAAAAATTCTCTGGAAAGAAACAACTCAAGTCTTTTCCATTGAATCCTATGGTAGCTTCAAGACCCTTTCAGCAGTGGGGCCTAGATTTTATTGGGGGAATTCATCTTGCTTCCAGTGGTCAGTACACGTGGATATTGACTGCCACAGATTACTTTACGAAGTGGATAGAATCTATCCCCACAAGGAGTGTTTCCCACAAGGTAATCATTGGTTTCCTTGAGGATATTATGGAAAGGTTTGGTTGTCTAAGCAGGATTGTCACTGATAATGTTGCCTCTTTCAAAGCCAAACCATTGATCCAGTTCCGTGAACAGTTTGGAATTTCATTGATTCACTCAACTCCTTACTACCCCCAAGGTAATGGACTGGAAGAGTCTTCTAACAAGAGCCTTATAAAGATCATCAAAATATTGTTAGAGGAAAATAAAAAAACATGGGATTCAAAGCTCAAATTTTCTCTGTGGGATGATAGAGTGACAAAGAAGAGGTTGCTTGGTATCTCTCCTTTTTAGCTAGTGTATGGAGTTGAGGCCATTTTTCCTTCTCATCTCGCCTTGCCTATGGCAAAATATTTCCAAGATTTCCAAAGAGAACGTGATGACATGATCAGAAGAATGCATCAGCTGGTAGAAGTGCTACAGAATAGAGAGCAGTTGTTGGACAAAGCACATGACCATCAACAGAAGATCAAGCAGGCTTTTGATAGGAAGATACGAAAAGAGGATTTCCAGTTGGGAGATCTAGTACTCAAATGGGATGCACCCAAACATGACAGAGGAAAACATGGTAAATTTGAATCCCTATGGATTGGACCCTTCAAAGTTTCAAAGGTGTTTTCAAATAATACTTACAAGTTGCAGAATTTGGAGGATACTAAAGTTTTTGGTGGCCCTGTAAATGGGCATTTTCTGAAAAAGTTCTTTGTTTGAGCCATGAGCGGCTCCCCATGTCATTGTAAATATCATTCTCATTTCGTTTTGATAGCTGACTCCGCAACCCAAGCTAAGGCACCGAAACTAGGAAAGTTCTTAAAGCCTCACAGGGAAGCCTCTATCCCCCATGGAGCCTAATGTTAACACATATTATTAATAAAGGGTGTTTTTCCCTTAGGAAATGGCACCTTGGTAAAAAAATGCATGAAAGAGGGGGGTAAAAACCCAAAAAATGTGTTTTATCCTAAGTCGGGGCCCCAATTTGATGGTTTGTCACGTTGTGATAAGAGACACGTAGATATGAGCGATTAAGTTTAGCGCGCTCAGATCTATGCCCCACGGTCCATATCAGACCCCCCCTATCTTTTGACTTTAACAGGGGGCATCCGAGCAGGTGGTTTTGCTGGCGTGGCCCCCCCACNTTTAACACTTACCAGTACACCCCCCCTCCGAGCTAAACCACTAACCGCCTTCCCATACTTCCCACGCCCTTGCCGACACTTGTCTTCCACTCACATCCCCTCACGCCTTTCACTCTCCCGTTCCATGTCACCTCCACCATCGTTTTCGTGTCCCCCTCTTGACCAATCGAACTCCTCTCCTTTCACCACATCACCCCCACACCTTTACATCTTAGCTCTCATCTACTGGTGCCCACGCTTTCACATTCACCGCTCCACCAACTGCGTCATTCCACATGGCCACTGATCACTCGTTGTTCCGTGTCGATTTGCGTCGTTTGCCTCACCCACTCACTCTCACCTTCCTCCACGTCCAACTACCATCTTCCCAGTCAACATCCAGTGAGGATCCCAATGGCACAATTTCAGAGTGTGGCCAACACGTTTTTCAGGTGCGGGAGTTGACTCAGGCGCTCATCCTGATCCCAATAAAGATAGTTAATGAAATCAGGGGTAGGTGGTTGAAACATTGTCTCCCCCCATAAATAGAAAGCTCGAAAGTTCTGGTAGATAGTTCGAGCTAGTGTCCAATAGGAAGCTACATGCACAGTTTGACAGAGCAGGTTCAAACGAAAGAGCTTGCGTCTAACAGAGATTGCATGCACAGTCTGCAGAAAATTCTCAACACAAAGCCTTGAATGCAAATACTCAGGCACACGTCTGCTGCTAGCGGCGAATTGTCCCGAGTTTATGAAGATATTTTTGACATTTTGTTATGGTCGATGGTTGAGCTAGGCTCCCGTATTGTAAAATTTTGATGAAGCTTCTGTTTCTCTGGTTATGTAATTTTTCTTTGAGACTTCTTGTTTAATGAAAGTCAACTCCCTTTTCATCTTATTTTCCTCTGACGCTGAAGTATCCATGATTGAAGGATTCACATGGGTTGTTTTAACAATATTGTGATGTATGTTTAATTGCAGTCCTGTTTTAATGTTCTTCAGTTCCTGAAACTTTGAATCCAAGAGGATCTTGTTTTCCGAGCTTTTCCTCCTTAGGCTACTGGAAGACCTGATGTTCAAAGCAGACCTATACACTCTCCTCACCATTTCTTCCTCCTTCTCACCTTTACTACAACTAAATGACTGAAGTTAATTGAGACCTCACCTACTTGTGCATAATGGTCCAGTTTTCTGAGTTAAAACGATATTATCTTGAGTCTGCGCGCATTTGAACTCCTTTAAATTATTCATTGTGACATATAAATTGATGGGTACTGGTATTACCTTCAACGCAACCTGAAGGTGAATTCTAGTGCTAACACGATCCATGTGCAAAGGCATGGTATCTATCCTGAAATCAACTCGAGAGTCTTCCACTCATAATTGTGGGTATGCTTTCAAGTGACCCCCAATAATATGCACAATCTCTACACCAAGACCAACAAAGCAGGCTGAGTAACTCTGCTAATCTCAAAGCGACCTCAGGTTTGACCCTTGTGTGAGAAGGCCTTCCGAGGACAAAATGTAGCAATTGGATTTAAACTATCACAAGATACTATTATGTGTTTTGATGCTTTGGAGAGTATACCTCACAACCTATGCCAAAGCGCTATCCTAGCTAGTGTTGGTGAAAAAGATTCCTAGAAAATAAAAGTTATTAATAAATTTTAAATTTATGTTGTGTTTTAAAGCTGTTGTTTACTCAAAAGGGAGATGGAAGTGAAACTGTTGATGTTGTGACCTTGACCCAATAAAATGCAAAAAGAGATGAATGTGCAATTTTCCAATTCAATGAAATCTAGTTACAGTAGGGAGAAGGTATTTCTTTCGAAGTATAACAAGCTACAACTTTAAATTTCTTAATTCTGAATGAATACAATTCCAAACAATCATGAACTACAAATTTTCCAATTTCTTCTCTTTACAAATATTTCGAATGTAATTTTTTTTCTTATAAGGGATTACTAAAAAGAATAAACGAATTCAATTCTTCCTTTCCAAGACAAAATCAGAGATGTGATAACAGAAGGAAAACGTAATCCAAGAAAATCAAGACATTCTCAACACAATTCCTAAATCAAATTCGTAATGTAGACAAAAACGAAAAAGACAAGAAAACCTTTTGACATAAGCAAGCAAAAAGTGTTTCCTAATAAACAACCAATCTGACAAACAAAAATGAATCCCAAACTCAAAAAAAACCAAAGACCCCTTGTCAAACAAGCACTCAAATCAAGATATGAGATTATATCCTTGTGACAATGAGTACAAGTAAAAAACTTGCAAAATGCAAAGAGAGACTTTCAATCACTAAAAACCAATGAAAATAAAGCTTTAAACTGAGGAATCAATCAGACATGGGAATAAGAAGTTCACCCCAGGCTACTAAGGCAAATCTGGGTAGTAAAAGATAAAATGACTCACTCCATCAAAACCTATAGGAGTCGTCGTATGCTGGGTATGGGACACAGTGCAACGAGCAAGGGTCGTCGTAGCCTACTATCAGGGCAGAGTGAGATGTCATCGCACCAGCATGGCTAAGCAGAGAGCGACGTTTCAGGGTGGTCGTAGGCTGACAACATGGTAGAAAGACAAAAAATCCAAAGGAACTTCTAAACCCAGGGAGTTTAAATGGATCTCCCACAGACTCAAAGAATGAAAATTACCATAAGAAGAAAAGCTAAAGGCAAATGGGAAGAAAAAAATCAAAAGGAGGTCGGTTCCCTAGTATGGTTTCCAATTTTGTTATGAGACTTATTGGTAAATGTGGACATAAACATATCTCCCTAGATCTAGAATAAAACAAATCAGAATATGACACTTTCCCTAAGCTCTAATCATTGAGTTTACTAACTAACAAGAGATGGGCAACATACCGTTTAAATATCTCTTCCTCTTGCCATTGTTGTCCTAGCTCCACTCTAGTGCTCCTGTGATATTGAATCTGCAAGGGAACACGAGCCAACCAAAGTGAAAGCAATAATATACTCAACTAGAACCTATGTATGTGATCAAGGAATCATACAATAAAATGAGATGAGTTTTATGGGAAAGAAACATATCACTGTATCATATAATAATGAAAGTGGAGATTACAACCAAAGCCTTGATGTTGTAAGGTCCTCTTCTAATGACCCTTTCCTCCAACACACACACTTGCTCAATTCTTGAATGAAGAAGACCCACAATGATTCGATGAACTGAAATGAGGCTCTCAAGAATGATCCAATGCAGAATTCTCCATACAATCTTAGCCTTGCATCAATCTTTCGTGCTTGATTAACCTTAGCCTTTTCCATGAGAAATCCATCTTTATACAAGGGAGAGAGATCTGGTTAAATATATTAGGATGATCCCACCAAATCAGAGAAACGAGTAAGATCCCAACCATACAAACGCCACCTCATCTTCTAGAACTTTCGTGAAACTTCCGCTTTTCTTAGTCTTTTGACATCGTCGCACCCTAGTTGTAGAGCAACTTGTGGAGACATCGCAATCCAGATTTAGGGTAGGGGGTGACGATCAAGGATAGTCACACCCTGCATATGGTGTAGCCTACGACGACCTTCTTTACTAGGGTCCTTGAGGAGAGAAAGTCAGTCACTCTCATCATGAAGAAAGGCTCTTTTTGGGAACATGAACACATGTTTGTCAATGGATCACCGGGGTGACCAAAATAATGTGTAACACTTTGCCATGAAGGAAGGAATTTTTTTAGGCGATATGGTATCTAAAGAAGGAGTCAGGATAGACCCTGTCAAAGTGGAGGGAATTAGATCAATTGGTCTACTAGAAAAAAAAAGTGTAGTATTTTCTAGGAAAGATAAATTTTCTTAGAAGGTTTATACCAAACTTTGCTGAAATGATGAAAAATATTACTGATATGGTTAAAAAAGACAACGGAATTAAGTGGATTATTGAGACTAAAGAGTTTTTTGAGAATATTAAAAAGGCTCTAGGATAATCCACAATCTTAGTTAGCCCTAACTATGATAAGGAATTTCTAATCTTCTCATTTTCTTACGAGAATAATACTGCAACAATCTTATTACCTTAAAATGATGATGGTCATGAGAAACCCATTGCATTTTTTAGCAAGACATTGAGAGATGTTGAGATGAAATATAATATTATGGAGAAACATGCATATTCCCTAGTGAAATATCTAAAGTCTTTCAGATATTATGTTCTTCATTCTAAAATCCTAACATACGTTCTAACTAGTGTTGTGAAAGACATCCTAATTCAACCTTACAATAAGGGAAGAAGAGGGAAGTGTATATCTAAAACTCAAAAATATGATTTGGAGATTAAGCCTACTAAGCTAGTAAAAGGACAATGTCCGCTCACAAAACCAAATTGCAGGGTGCTAGGAATGAATATGGTATCTCAAACACTAATAGAAGATCAGTCAGAACCTGAAGATCCACAAAATCCTTTGCTCGAAATCGATCCAAATTTTTCTCAATTTGATTGGTACAAAGATGTAGTGTTCTATTTGCAACATTTACAATATCCAACTGATTGGGATAAGGTGATCAGAATCTGGACCAGGGGTCAAAAATTTGCTCAAAATTCAAAGTTCTCGGAATGCAACGAAAACGATACCATTGCATCCGTCTCATTCTCCTGATTCCGGCGGTATATTTACTTTCGCAAACGGAGTCCGTATGGAGAAGTTATCGCGATCTGTTCGCCGAGCCAAACAGGAAAAAAAATGATGCTGACTGNGTTGCAGGTGAAGTGGAAATCTGTGATTGGTTACATCGGAGCGAATTATGTTGTGACACGACCGCATGTTGTGGAGCGCGGGGTTAAAGGTTTACCATCCGGTTCTATGGTACATTACACATGACCGTGTGTGTTAAAGTTTGGTGTACGGGGGTGTATAACATATATAATATGTGTGTTATGTTTTATAACCAACGATTTAAACCATTATATGCCACGGTATTATATCGCGCGGGAAATGTGGTGTAAATGGCGCGCGAGAGTTTGGTTTTGGGTTTGCAAACGGTAAACACCCATCCGACCCGACATTTGTCACACCCACATTTAACCACTGAAACGGGTGCCAAGAATTGCGCTGGGACGTGGCCACATGGCCCCATGCGCCCAACACCTCCGCTTTCGGGGGCCTTAGTTCCACTAACCGTTCGACATTTTGGCGTGTTTTGCGGGATGCGCGTGGGTGCTGGGTTTTGTGACCGAAAACGCTCAGAAGCCAGGTTCAGTCTTCCATAGGTGCGAAATGGCGAACAGGAGACAGCAAGCCTGAAGGGGAAAAATGGCAGAGGCCATAACTTTTGGAGTTTTTGACCAAATCAGGTGCTGTAAAAGCCCAGCTAGGGGTTTTTGGACGTTCTGAGTCCATTGGTGATGTTTTCACAGGCATTTGAAGACTCCTTATGCATGATTTTAACCATTGAAGCTTGAGGAAGCTCCAGGGAGCCTTAAAGCCCTCATTGTTTGAGGCATTGCTCTGATGAGCACATATCCATTTTCTGAGACTGAATAGTCATTTCTGACTGTTTATTATGCTCTGAACACATTGGGATAGGTTTCAGATCCATTGGAGGAATTCTGCAGGTATTTTTACTCCATTGAAGCTCAAGGAAGCTTGGAGGTCACATGTAGAAGAGGTCATTGCTGGATGAACCATTGTCCATTTGCAGAGTTTTAACAGTCATTTTTGGGGTTTTTATGTATTCTGAATCCAATGGTACAGTCTATAAATCCATTGGAGTTGAGAAGCAGCTTGTAAAGAGCATTTGACAAACTAATCCCAAAGAGCCAAGTCCATTGAAGGAGGCTCAAGGAGACGTAGCCCAGAGAGGGGTGAACTCCTTTATCATCTTGCTATTGTTGTGAGTTTGCTGTGTTATTTGCTGCATTTTATATTACTGTACATTGGTTTATAACACATATTTAATCATTTAAAAGAACCTTTCTTCTCACATGAACATTGACAAGAAGAAGCAAGAACCTAACACATAAACAACCGTACAACTGACTGGACATCCGTACATGCTGACGTGGCATTGATGGTAAGACGCACATGTGGCAGGTGAAGTGGCAATCTGTGATTGGTTACATCGGAGAGAATTATGCTGTGACACGTGGCATTGTTGTGGACGAATGGAAGGGTGCCACGTGGCCCAATCATGGGCTGCCACGTGGCACCCCTATTTTGGCTATTGGCTCGTTTATCAAAACTTTTTGGAGGCCGCGGGGTTCGACCCCCGGACCTCCCGTTCCATTCCAAAGCCTTGGCATAAACCGCCCGACCGTTGGACCACGCATTGGTTTATACCATATATATATAAATTATTGTATTTGAATTATTGTTATTTGGTGGTCGGCGGGGGTCGGGGCTGGGGCTTAGCCCCAGCCCCCGGTCACGCTCATTCTACATAGAACCAATTGCAATGTTAACGCGCGGGGGTTTGTGGCTCAAAGCCCCGGCTCTATGGTGGTATGCGACCGATACACATTGAAAACGGGCGTGGGGGTTCTTTGTTTATGGCCCGTGGTTTCATGGCATATGATGTAACCGTGGTAATATGTATACCGTGCGCGGGGTAAAAAAAAAAAACCCATATATAAAATGTACATTGTGCCATATGCAAAAGAATATATGCGCGGGAATATATATGTACCGTGGTTCTATTAAAATAACATAAAACCATGTAATATGTAAATGCGCGCGGGACCCAAATATTGTATGCGTGGTTTTGGGTTTAAAGTTGGGTTCAAACGGATTTCAATGTGCGCCCTTGTGGCCACATTTGAATGCGCGTTTTTCTTTATGTGTTCAACAACCACGCGCCCGGACACTTGGCAAGTTCTGGTTTAAACCATGTAACGAAGCCCTTTTTGCGCGGGGGACGTGGCCATATGGTCCCCCCATGCGCCCAACACCTCTGACTTGGGGGGCCTTAGTTCCGTTAACTGATCGACATTTTGCACCATTTTCGGAACGCGCGTGGGTGCTGAGTTTTGGACGCGAAAACGCTCAGAGCTAGGTTCAGTCTTCCACAGGTGCAGAATGGCGAACAGGAGACAGCAAGCCTGAAGGGGAAAAATGGCAGAGGCCATAACTTTTGGAGTTTTTGACCAAATCAGGTGCTGTAAAAGCCCAGCTAGGGGTTTTTGGACGTTCTGAGTCCATTGGTGACAATTTAATAGGAATTTGAAGACTTATTATGCAGGGTTTTAACCATTGAAGCTTGAGGAAGATCCAGGGAGCCTTAAAGCCCTCATTGTTTGAGGCATTGCTCTGATGAGCACATATCCATTTTCTGAGACCGAATAGTCATTATTGGCTGTTTATTATGATCTGAACACATTGGGATAGGTTTCAGATCCATTGGAGGACTTCTACAGGTATTTTTTCTCCATTGAAGCTCAGGGAAGCTTAGAGGTCACATGTAGAAGAGGTCATTGTTGGATGAGCCATTGTCCATTTGCAGAGTTTTAACAGTGATTTTTGGGGTTTTTATGTATTCTGAATCCAATGGTACAATCTGTAAATCCATTGGAGTTGAGCAGCAGCTTGTAAAGAGCATTTGACAAACTAATCCCAAAGAGCCAAGTCCATTGAGGGAGGCTCAAGGAGATGTAGCCCAAAGAGGGGTGAACTCCTTTATCATCTTGGTATTGCTGTGATTTTGATGTGTTATTTGCTGCATTTTATACTGCTGTGTATTTGTCTATAACACATATTTAATCTTTTTAATGAACATTTCCTCTCACACATACATTGACAAGAAGAAGCAAGAACTTAAACACATAAACCATCTTGCATATTTAAACACATGAAG
>SNQJ01S0005413.1:42041-73857 GCA_010110895.2 Picea sitchensis | reverse complement strand
ATTTGCTGCATTTTATACTGCTGTGTATTTGTCTATAACACATATTTAATCTTTTTAATGAACATTTCCTCTCACACATACATTGACAAGAAGAAGCAAGAACTTAAACACATAAACCATCTTGCATATTTAAACACATGAAGCAAGGTCCTGTTAAGGTTTATTTTATTGAAGTAGAGGGTGCTTGCATAGCATAACAAGTCAGCCTTCTATTTTCAGATCATAAGGATAAAGTTAGATCCATCAAGTTGAAAGCTGTTAAATATTGCATCATTGAGGAATGATTATTTTGGAAAGATCCTGGTGGGATTTTGTTGAATTAGTGAATTTCATAAAGGATTTTTTGGAGGTCATCATATCTGGAGAGATACAACCTATAAAATATTGAGGGTTGGTTAATAATGGCCCTCTTTATTTTCTAATTCCAATGCACTTGTAAGGGAATGCTTAGAATGTCAAAAGTTTTTAGGAAAACAAATTGGGGAGATTAATCCTAATTCTAGTGTCCAACATAATTGGATACTAACAACAACATAATATTTTACAAAATGGGTTGACACTATTCCTACAAGGGCTGCCACTGATTCAATTATTATAAGATTCCTTGAAGAAAATATTTTATCTATGTTTGTTTGCCCAAGGAACATCATTACTGAAAATGCACGAGCTTTCAAGTCTACAAAGATGGTGCAATTTTGTCAAGATTACAATATTGAGCTCGGGCATTCATCCTCTTACTACCCACAATGAAATGGTTTGGGAAAATAATAAAACAAGAGCTTAGTTAGAATAATTAATAAAATGTTGTCACGGAACAAGAAGTCATGGGATTCTCATCTCAAGTATGTTCAATGGGATGATAGAATAAGTAAAAAAAGGTTTATTGGTACTTCTCCTTTCCAATTAGTGAATGGGGTTGATGTTGTTTTCCCCATTCATTCAGGGATTTTAATGATGAAATTATTACAGGATGAAGCAGAGGAGAGAAATGATGTACATAGGATAATTCATCATTTAATATAAGTTCAACAAAATAGGGAATTTGTACTAGTCAAGTCCCAAGAACATCAAGAAAAAAAGAAAAATATATTTTACAGAAGAGCTAAGGAAAGAAAAATTATTTTTGGAGATTTGGTTTTAAAGTGGGAGGAAAGGAGAGAGGCCAAAGGGAAGCATGTAAAATTTGATAACCTTTGGATGGGACCTTTTCCGATAATTGCAGTCCAAGACAACAACACTTATGAGCTAGCCCACATTGAAGGTGATGTATTGGGAGCCCCTATAAATGGGAGGTTTCTCAAGCATTTTGTGCAATTCTAGGCTTCAGGTGTATCCACAAGTTGTACAATAGTAGTTTTATTTATTTATCTTTCATTTGTTTTTTGTCTGCAAATTCTATTACCATTTTAATGGCAATTTCATTAATTTCATTTTCTATTTAAATAAATATGGTGTCATTATGATAAGCTGATGAGCATGGTGATAAACCAGTCATATCATTGAAGAAAACCGCATCACATGTGTTAATCACATACTCCATAACCTACTAGATAAGGCACATAGTCTATAGATGTCAACACATCACATGGATCTGCTATCCTTGTTGGAGCCAATGTTAGTACAATGTCAAATTTTTAATGGCATGGAGTAATATTGGACAGTTAAAGCCCTGGCCTGGATTGTTATTAAAGAAGGGAAGCTACATTAGAGTCACTGTGCAAATAAAATCACTCTAGTAGTGATTAATTTGAAGAAAAAAGGGGCCTATATGGCTAAAAGGAGCTAAATGGTGAGAAAGGGGCTTTTCACAGACTTGGAAGGGGGCCTAAAATACATAAAAATGCAATCATGTGCTAGTGTAGGGGCTACCTCCATGACTGAGTGCCAAGTTTTTGGGCTAAATCCCAAGATACAATGCACACTACCAAGAGATAAGTGATCAACAATAAACAACATGATGCTTATAGGCTTCCCATATTGACGGCCCACGTTGCATATCGCTTGCATCATGAACATGCCCACTAGTTAACAATGCTAAAAAATGAGAGGGTGGATTTTCCCATGCCATGCGACTAAATCTGATTATTTTTGCATTGCTCAGGGCCTTGGCTAAACCACTTGGTTGAGCATGCGATACCACTTGTGGCATCGTGGAAAATTGCTCTATTGTTTTTATCTTGATAACGAGTTGGACGATGACAGGGCACTAAAGGATGATGACATGGCTTACACCTAGACACTTTAGCTTCCACTTAGACATCTACATGGCTGAATACAGAAATGACACATGTGCAAGGGTAAGCTCCTCGATACATGCTCACTAAAACATCCTCATTTTCAAACCCCAAACTAGAAATATATATTGTAAATGTAATGTATGGCCAAGAGCCAAAACATTGTAATATGGAAATGATGTAAATTGAATATAATGAATAAAATATATCACCAGCTGCAGATGGACACAGATGGATATTTTGGGTCTAAGTATCCACAAGAGAGGGAAGGGTTCCAAGGGGGAGATTTTACCCATGTTTATTAAACCCAAACCACTTCTTTCTAAATAATCCTTACTATGAACCTTCCATTAACTATTGAGTGTTCTAGAGCCCAATCATTGAATTCATGTAAGAGGGTTTGTGTGAGAGTAACTTCCCATAGTTATTGAGAGCATGAGGGTTGAGTACAAACAGTTTGGGAAGAGTGCAATTCAAGCAAGAAAGAGAAAGAAGGGAAATTTGTATGGAAAGAGCCTAGATTTGCACATTACGTTTTTGCATAGAGAGTTGTTTCTACATTGAGTTTTCTATCCAGTAATGGATTTTTGAGTGTTGAAGCTTGAGGGTAGTTATTGTGGGAAAGTTTGGCAGTTGTTTGGAGCTGAAAAGTCATGGAGAAAGAGGTTGCATGCCTAGGAGTAATGTGTTGTTTTAAATTCACAAAGGAAAGCATACACTTTTGCTATTGGGTGAAATCTTGTTGTAGCTGTAGAATTCCTAAGGTTCCAACAAGTAGATTTCCTATCCAACCTGTGTTGGAATTAGCCCTGGAGGGGAGTGGAAAGGCCTAAAGGATTGTGAGCAGTGAAGGGGATTTCCATCTCTTGGGTTGTACATGTTGAGGGGAAGAGAGCTGGCGGAATGGAACTATCTATGAGATTGACTGTTGAGAGGGGGACATTATCCAACCTTTAGGGACCACCGTCTCTTGTGGATTCATAACCCCATCTCAAGGGTGACTTTCTGTTGAGAACTGGAACAAAAAGTCTATAGTTGGCAGGACCGTTCGTTCTCCGTAACAGGTTTCATACTCTTATAAGATAAGTGTTCTCATCTGCTGTGTTTATTCATGTTAAATGTTGATATAGTCGGTGTGTATTTTTACTCTGAGATATTTTGGTTATTGTGCTTATTGTTAGAAAAATGATGCATATGAATTACCACTTGTGTGTTTGAATGTTGTTGTTACTAAGCACAATTAAGTAATTGCATTTACATTTTTAAGAAGCATAGGTATTTCTGCATTTTGATTTAGTTTTTAATGTCATGTTGTGTACCAGTTCTACATTTTGATTTAGTATCAAAAATTTCTATTGGGTCATTTTAGTAGTAACCTGACCCAGTTGGGGGTTGGGTACATTACATAGTGGTATTAGAGCTTAAGTTCAACATTGGACCCGTATGGGCCAATAACTGGTGCGAATTTGGATAAATTCATTTTCACAGATTTCGATCTGTGACAATTTTGGGGGAAAATAATGATAACCAAAGAGAAATCCCCAAATTCATGAGAAAATTTCGAGATATAATTTCCTGATAAATATCTAATATGTTTAATGGAATCAATCTATATATTTGCAGAGTTAAATAGAAATTGCAAGGTCGAAATTCGCGTTTTGATGGAGGCTGACAAAACTAGGAGAGTTTGAGGAATCAACGACCAAGATCGTGTTTGATCTTGAGATCAACAACCTAGATTCGTTTTGATAAATTTAAAAATTTATAAGGAATTCAAAAGTTGTTAAGGCCTAGCCGATCAACAACCAAGATTCGTTTTCAACCATTTGGAAAAGGGATCAAATCGACACCTGATATTCATTTATGATTGTTTAAAAAATGGACCAAATCAATGGTCTGGATTCATTTTCAGTAGTTGGGAAGTTGAATTAGATCAACAACCTAGATTAGTTTCAATGGTTTGGGAGTTGGAGTCGATCAACAATCAAGATCATCTTAGCTTGGAGATCAACGATCAAGATTAATTGAGTATTGGTCGAAAAGTTTTCTAAGTATTGGAGTTGGCCAAAGGAAATCGCCTATGGTTGAGGATCTATGGTCGGGGGTTGGATGGATTGGTGAAGTGTTTGGTTGCCAAAGGAAATCAGTGACGGTCTATGATCGATGGTTGGGGGTCGACTAGATTGGCAAAGTGTTTGGTCGCCAACAGAAATCACCGACGGTCGAGTGTCAACCAATATAGCAAAGTGTTTCAATCGAGCAAGAGAAAGCATCGACAACCGATGGTTGATGGTCAAGGGGTCAAAAGAATCAATGAGGTAATTGGGTCATCCAAGAGAAACGATTGATGACTGAAGGATAAAAGAGGGTGATGATGTGTCATGACACGTCAATAGTTACCACGTCAACCAAGTTGATACCTCAGGATGCCATGTCATGCCATATCAACATCCATGTGTCATGTCACATCAGTAGTTTCCATGTCAATGGCCGATGGTTAGGTTGGCCGAGTTGGATGAGTGTTTTCATCAATTAACAGGAACGATCGATGGACGATGGGATGAATTGAGAGAGTGTTTCATTCGCCAATGAAAATCGTCGATGACTGATGACCAATGGTTGTGTCAACTAGTTTAATGATGTGTTGCAAGTGGTTTCCAAGAGAAATGAACGATGGCCAATGGATGATGGTCGAGCATTGGGGAGATTCATGAGCAAGTTTGATTTTCCAAAGAGAATTGTTAATCCATTGATCACCGATGGAGTTTGGATCAACGATCCAGATTGCTTCAAGATGTTGATCGACGGTGAAGATTGATCCATGAGGTTTAGAAAGGTTTAGTGGATCTAAGGCTCATATTTCACCCGATTTGAGAACGACGACCTAGATTTAAAAAGGTAGTTATAATAGTAAAATAATCAAATTTCTATGAATTTTTTGGGTTTCTGAAGGTCATGAACTTGCGGGGCGATTTTGAAGCCCTAAAATACGTTTTTAGACAATCAAAACCCACAAGAATAGCATGTATGAAGGTACACTCTATCTCTGCATATTAAATAAAAGAAATTGAGGAGATCTATCGAATGAACTACTTTGAGTGCAAAACAAAGCATGTATGAGAAAGTTACAACTAAAACAATTAAGGTGAAATTTTGGCACTGATTTACTTCCAGAGGGCATAACTCATTGCTTATAAGTCCGTTTGAGGTACAAGAGTAGTCTATCGAAATATTATGAACCATGGAAGATAAACATGGAGCCATATTTTGGATTTGGGTATTTAAAAATGTGCAGAAAGAGAATGAAGACATCTGTAGCATACAAGGATAAATTGGGGAAAACAATCAAAACTTCTTTGGACCATAGATTTTAGCTAAAATCTCAAATTTGAGCAAAATAATGGTCGTTGGAAAGGTCTTGAGGAGGACAAGACACATGTCCACCTAGAATTTTGAATTGAGTGTTAATGTTTTTTTCCAGAAAGTAATAAAGTAATACTGTAGTAGTGATAAAGTGGGAATTCCAACATGTGGATGTTGTAACTTTCTGCTCAAAATTCAGAATGAGGCATGAGTACAACTATTGGAGAGATGTTTCAGATAAGAATGTTTTTAAGGAATCATATTTTGACTAGGTGCATTGTGTTCTTCATAAATTGATGTGAAGAATAACATGTAATCTAATTAACAAATATTTTTCAATATGCCTAATTCTAACAACAATTATTGCATGCACATACTTGCAGAATTAAATATATAATAGAAAAATGAAATTTAGTTTTTATATGAGAACTAGAGATATGGAGGGTTATTAAGGGTCCTAAAAACATGAAGAAGATATTAGAGGTCTGCATGTCATCATGGGAAATTTTGAGACAGAGTCTAATTGATGAAGAGAAATGCATGATCATGTGACTATGAGAAGCCTGCAAAGAGAAGTGTAGGTCTATAGAGTCAATAATGAAAGTATCATGAAAGCTCAGTAGGAGATACTAAAAATCATGAATATGTTGCAGAAGAAAGTCAACAAAGATTAGGGCACAAATCAAGAAGCTAGTGCAAGGTAAGTGGAATAATCTAGATCTCATGATAGGAGGGATGATTATGGAGAATCTATATTGTCAAGGATTGCTAACATACATCAACATCATCAATCCCATGGGAACTCAACCAAAATATCATATGCACATTCAAGTTTGAAAAGAAACCCAAGTGTATCTCTTATTAGGAATCAAACAAGGAGACATGGGTGATACAACTTGTAAGGGGAGCTTAGGAAGATCACGTCATTATATTTTTATGGAGAAAACAATAAAGGAGAATATGCAGAAGCATGGTTACTGGGAATGAGGAAATACTTCGAGTTACATGATTAATCATCAAATACAGAAGCCATAATTGTAGTCTACCACCTTCAAGGAAAGGAATATATGTGGTGGGATCGACTGAAGCAAGTTAAGAACTTTGAAGAGAAAATAATTTCTTGGAAGCAATTCAAGAAATATTTTCAGCAACAATACTTGTCAGAGAAATATTATGACAAGAATATGCAAAAGTGATTTGAACTCAAACTTGGGATCATGACTATGGATGAATACAAGAAAAAATTCTTGGAACTTCTCAGGTATGTGAGCTTCATCAGAGATGAGAAGGTCAAAATTCAGAGGTTCCTGAGTGGACTTCCATCCTTCTACAAGGATAAAATTCAGTTTGACGAGCCCGATAATTTAGAAGAAGCCATAAGAAAGGCCAAGTATTTGAATGAGAAGAACAAAGGACGGATACATTTACAAAGGGGCCTAGGATGACAATAATAAAGGAAATATGGATCAAAGGAAGACATGATTCAAGCCACCTTTCATAAGGAATATTTCTCAAGCACATTAGCAAGAACAACCATCTCAAGGTGATAAAAAAATGATAGAGTCCTTGGGAAAGAGGACAAGAAAATAGCCCATAAAGTGTTGGGGATGTGAAGGAGATCAAATGTATAAATATTGTCCTCACCGAGGAGATAATATGAATATTATGCATAACATTTGGTAAGAGGAGATAGTAGAGGACGTTGGAAAAAGAACGATAAAGATCTGTGCAACCTTGGACAATAGACAAGTAGACTATCGATCCCACATGATTGAAGTGGAAGGTAAGATTGATAATTATCCCATAGCTATCTTAATTGACTACGGAGCTAGTCATAGCTATATAGATCCAAATATAGTTGAAAGATTTAAATGGAAGAAATGTAAGCATGAAATGTCTTGGTTAGTTCAACTAGATACTAGAACAAAGAGAACAATTAATGAGATTGTTAAGGAATGTCCTATAAACATGGATGGAATTAACACCAAGGCATATTTGAACATTATACCGCTTGGGTCTTATGACTACTTGATTGGTATGGATTGTCTAGAAAAATATCGTGTTGTTTTAGATTGTTATAACAAGGTTTTTACATGTCTTGATGAAGAAGGCAATTTAAGGAAAATACAAGGTATTCCAAGGCATATATATGTCCAAGATATTTCAACATTGCAACTAAAAGGAAGTTTTAGGAAAGGGTGCCAGATATATGCAACCCATATGGAAGAACCTATAAAGGATAAGGAGCCAAGTATTGAAAATTATCTAGTCTTGAAATAATATGAAGATGTATTTGGGGAGCTGTCAGGATTTCCATTGAAGAGGGATATAGATTTCTCTAATGAATTTATGCCTAGAGCTGCCCCAATGTCCAAAACTCCCTAAAGAATGAACACACTAGACCTAAAAGAGTTGCAAATTCATCTAGAAGAGTTTTGAAAGAAAGGGTACATACGCCCAAGTGTTTCCTCTTAGGGTTCCCTAGTTTTTTTCGTCAAGAAAAAATATGGAACACTGAGGTTATGTATTGAATTTAGATAGTTGAACAAGCTTATCGTCAAAAACATATCCTTTTCCAAGGATTGATGATCTATTTGATCAGCTGAAAGGAGAAAAAATATTCTCCAATATTGACTTGAGGTTAGGCTATCATCAAGTGAGAATCATAGAAGAGGATACTAGCACAATATCCTTTCATACAAGGTATGGACACTATGAATTTGTGGTGGTGCGTTTTGGGTTGAAAAATTCACCAAAAAGTTTGTGTGTCTGATGAATGGGGTGTTCAAATATTTCTTGGACAAGTTTTTCATCGTATTATAAGATGATATTCTTATCTATTCCAAGACCGAGGAGGAGCATGAGCAAAATTTTAGGATGGTGCTACAAGTGTTGATAGAGCACCAATTGTATGCAAAATTGAGTAAATGCACTTTTTATCAAAATCAGATCCATTATTTGCATCACAATGTTTTAGAAGTTGGCATAGTAGTGGATCCAAAAAAGATTGAAGAAATCAAGGGTTGGCCAGTGCCAACAAACATTTCATAGGTTAGATCATTTATGGGTCTAGTTGGTTACTACATGAGATTCATTGTGGGATTCTCCAAGATTGCACACCCAATAAAAAATTTGCAAAAGAAAGGAGTAAAATTTGAATGGAGTGCTAGGTGTGAAGAAAATTTCCAGTGCTTAAAATATTTATTAACCAATGCACCTATTTTAAAAGTTGCATATCCATATGAGGATTTTGTTGTGTGTACAGATGCATGGAAGGAAGGGCTCGGTGGAGTCCTTATGAAAAATGGACATGTAATTTGTTATGAGTCCAAACAATTGAAGGAACATGAAATAAATTATGCCACACATGACTTAGAGTTGGCATCCATAGTACATGCCTTAAGGATGTGGAGGCATTACCTTATGGGAAGAAAATTTGAATTAAGGACAGACTATAGTGGTCTGAAATGCTTGTTCGAACAACCAACACTAAATGCTAGACAACATAGATGGCTGTAATTTCTTAGTGAATGTAACTTTGATATCAAGCACATAAAAGGAAAAGAGAACAAGGTGGCTGATGCAATCAATAGAAGGGTGCATAAAATGCATGCTACAACCATTAGTATGTACAAGATAGATTTAGAAGATAGAGTTATAGAGGTTGTAACAACAGATCAACATGATGCGAAATTTATAGAAAGATTAAGGTAGAATGATATACAACATAAACATAAGGATTACAAGATAGAAGAGGATGGAATCCTCCTATTTTGGAACATATTTTATGTTCCTAATTCTTAGGAATTGAGAAATTTACTTCTAAAGGAGATGCATATTGTGCCATACGCTGGACATCCATGATATCATAAAACTATTATAGTTGNAAAAAACTTTCACCAGTTGACTGTGTAGATTTTCTTAGCCCGGAGGGCTGTTACAGGTATGAAGAAATATTTCATTGATTATTTGTTTAGATGCATGGAATGTCAGAAGGTAAAGGATGAGCACAGACATCTAGCAGGATTGTTGCAACCATTTCCCATTCCTGAATGGAAATGGGAAGTTGTTACTATCAATTTCATTACCAAATTTCCCAGGACAATAGGGAAACATGATTCCATCATGGTAGTGGTGGAAAATATTACAAAGGCTGCACATTTCATTCTGGTAAAAGTAACTCATAAGGAAACCAATATTGCATAAATTTACATGAGAGATATTGCTAGGCTACATGGTGTGCCTAAGGAAATAGTGTTGAACATAGATCCCAAGTTCACTTCCAATTTTTGGAAAGGGTTGTTTAAGATATTTGGGACAAATATGAATTTCAGTACAACATATCACCCAGAGTCAGAAGGGAAGACAGAGAGAATTAATCGGATAATTGAGGATATGTTGAGAATGCATGCAATGGATAAGCCTTCTACGTGGGAACACTATATCCACTTATTTGATTTTTCCTACAATAATGAGTATCAAGAATCATTGAAGATGAGCCCATTTGAAGCATTATATGGCAAAAAATGCAACACAACAGTAAGTTCGGATAAACCAGTAGATAGAGTCATGATTAGGCCAGAATAGTTAAGGGAAATGGAAGAACATATGGTAAAGATCAAGAAAAAATTGAAAGTTAAACAATATAGGGAAAAGAGTTATGTCGATAAAATACGATCATATAGAGAATTCAAAGTGGGAGATCATGTGTTTTTAAAAGTTAAAGCCAAGAGAATCTCGCTGAAATTGGGAAGTTTCCCAAAGTTGGAAACAAGATATTTTGGTCCTTTTGAGGTCTTAGAAAAGATAGGACTAGTTGCATACATGCTAGACTTACTTGCATCCATGATAATTCATAACGTGTCCACATGTCTTTTTAAAAAAAGTATGTACTCTATCCTAATCATGTGATTGATTGGAATGTGATCCAGGTGGAACATGAAAGAGATTTCCGGGTGGAACCAGTGCGCATCCTGGACCAAAAAGTCAAATTTCTAGGGAAAAAATCCACCGGCTTGGAAAAGGTTCAATGGAACTACTACTATCCTGAAGATGCTACATGGGAGCACGAGGAAGCCATGCGAGAAGCATACCCGCAAATTTTTGCAAATATTGAACTGAATGTACATTTGTACAAAAAAGAGTGAAGACTCTATTTTGGCAGTTGGAGTTCTTGGAATCACAACTATGAGATTTCATGTCCAACCAATGTGTGGGTTGAGGGGAAAAGAGAGTTGCTAGTTGGAATTGTTGCATGAGTCATCAAGTCATGGAATTATCAATTCTTTTGATGTAATGTTTTTATATATGTCAATGTTTAAACTGCATGGTTATGTGCATTGAGGATAATGTATTTTGTAGGGGGAGGGGAATGTGACATCTCTGTTTTCA
Organism: Picea sitchensis; assembly: GCA_010110895.2. Classification (NCBI taxonomy): domain Eukaryota; kingdom Viridiplantae; phylum Streptophyta; class Pinopsida; order Pinales; family Pinaceae; genus Picea; species Picea sitchensis. The sequence continues at coordinate 62,869 of SNQJ01S0005413.1, read as the reverse complement.
ATCCCCAAACTAGTGATGTATATTGTAAATGTAATGTAGGCCAAGAGACAAAATGTTGTAATGTGTAAATGATGTAAATTTAACATAATTAATAAAATGTATCACCAATTGTAGATGGACACAGACGAATATTTGGGGGATAAGTATCCATAAGAGAGGGAAGGATACAAGGGAGAGAGTTTACCCATGTTTATTAAACCCAAACCATTTCTCTCTAAATTATCATTAACATGAACCTTCAATTATTTGTTGAGTGTTCTAGAACTCAATCATTGAATTCATGTAAGAGGGTTGGTGTGAGAGTCACTTCCCATAGTTATTGAGAGCATGGGGGATAAATACAATCATCTTGGAGAAGAGTGAAAGTCAAGCAAGTAAGAGAAAGAAGGGAAATTCGTATGGGTAGGAGACCATATTTGCACATTCACGTTTTTGCATAGAGAGTTGTTTTTACATCGATTTTTTTGTCCAACAATGGAGTTCTGAGTGATGAAGCTTGAGGGTAGCTGTTGTGGGAAAGTTTGGCAATTGTTTGGAGATGAAAATTCATGGAGAAAGAGGTTACGATCTAGGAGTAACGTGCTATTAAAATTTTTCCAAGGAAAGTACACATTTTTGCTGTTGGGCGAATTCATGTTGCAACTATATAATTATTGAGGTCCCAACAAGTAGATTTCTTTTCCAACCTATGCTAGAAGCCCTGGAGGGGAGTGGAAAGGCCTGAGGGACTATGTGAAGTGAACGGGGATTCAATCCCTTGGGTTGTGCAAGTTGAGGGGAAGAGAGATGGTGGAATAGAATTAGTTGTGAGATTGAATGTTGAGAGGGCGACGTTAGACAACCTTTAGGGACCACCATATCTTGTGGATTCATATGCCAAAATTGGGGGTGACTTGTTGTTGAGAACCAGAACAACAAGTCTATGGTTTTTGTACCACAAATTTCCACATCAATTGCATTTGTGAGATGGCCTAGTCCTTTTACCTAGCTTGCAAACTTAAATCCCATCCTCCTTCATCATAATCATATAAAAGAAAAAAAATTGTTTCTATCCATGGGTCATTCGTGTACAAACCACAAATGTCTGCGCCTTGCTAGTTTGCAGCTCGCAGATGCCCTAAAAAAATATGAAAAATAAAATATTCCACATTTTCAGACATAGTTTTTGGTTAGGCTTGTTCCCAAACTTCCCTTGGCCCATACACAATGGAATACAACCATCTCAACCCCTTGAGGATGGTATAAAATCACCTTTGAGGGATTGGATGGAGGGGACATCCTAGGTGCAAGATTATGCTGACGAATTTGCAAACTTCCCTATTTCCCTTAATCCTCTAAGTAGCATCCCTTTGTTCTGTAAATTGCTTTCCAATACTCCTTCTTCTTCCTTATATGACCATAGGGTGTGTTCCTATCCCTTTTGGGTCATCTGAATAAGTTCCATATTGTTGAGTTGACACTTGAAGGACCAATGGAGGAACCTAGGCGGTTGGCTTTGAGGCAGTGTCGACGGTTCGAGTCGGGTTGTAATTACCCACTTTTACCGTTTTCAATAAAAGAGTTATCTTTCTCTCCATACATGTGTAAATTGATTCAATCTGTTGATATATATTATTTTTCTTCATATACTTGAATTTTTGAACTTTATATGTATGCTTTGAATTCATAACTACCTTGTTGCAACACAAAATTGGTCTTCTTTTGCAGGTTGATACCGGTGGACATCAGGAGCAACATCAAAGATGGAGAGCGAGGATTGACATCGGACGTAGGATACAAGGTGTGACGCCTCTCTCTCTCTCTCTCTCTCTCTCTCTCTCCTCAAAGTAGTTATTTTCTCATAGCATTGTTGTGTGTGAGGGTAGGTTCTGTCTTTTATATATGGTCTCACTCTGTTGTGACATGATCCAAGGTGACAGGGGAAAAATCCCATAAACATAATTGGTGACCATACTAAGGATCTCTTCTCCTAGTTTGGGTCGATCTTAGGGTGTATTGTGTTGTCTTTGTTTTCTGTAACTTTTCTTGTTTTCTGAGATTTTCTTTCAAAGCATTTTCCATCTAGAAACTTTTTCTAAGTTTCTGGAAGCCTCTTCTGAATTGGTTTTTTCTTTTTCAATTTTTGTTTATCCATCTGCACTTTGTCCCTTTATGAGTCATGGATATCTGTGATTCTCCCTTGTATGACCCACAGATGTCCGCGATTCCTACTATACACAATCACAAATCTGTGTAAGAATTGGAATTTTTTAGCCTTTCTCTCAGTTTTAGAAGATCTATTTTGGATATTTAGTACAATCTCAGCCTTTTGGGTTTGCTTTTGATTTTGATTGTTGTGTTAAGTCTTTGAAAACTTTGAAATCATCTAAAAGATCTTGCTTCTAGTTAGGTTAGTCTTTTAGTTATAAGTTCTTTAGGTTGATCGAAAGGTCAGTTGGGTGTAGCTGGGCTGAGTTTCTTGTTTGATTGTTTTGTTTCAGTGATTCTTGATTGTTCACTTTCTTTCTCTTTACCTTCTTCCCTATGTTCATAAAAGAAAAAATAAAAAATTACGTCTCATTTGCATTTCATTTCTTTTAGTAATAGAAAATAAAAAATTACTTGTTTGCTGGTCATTCTTCTTAGTTTCGCTTGTCTCTGAACGTTTCATGAAGATAATTTTCTTACTAGTGCTCAGGTCTTTAGGCATGTTGTTTGCTTTGGTGGAAAGAAAAAGAAAATGAAAAAATCTAGTTTTTTTTGCTAGTTAGGTCTCTTTCTATCTTTGCATTGTTTGCATTGTTATTTGAAAAAGAAAAAGATACTAGCATAGGAAAAAATTGCATTTCAAGGTTTGAAGGATAGTTCATGCATTTTTTTTAAGCTCTTTTTCATTGAAGAATTAGTGTAAAGTTTTATGTGCCAGTGTTCTTATAAGTTTCATTTTTTCAAGAGTCTCAAACAACATCAGTTGCACCTCCATACCCTTTGAGTAAAAACAACCACTAAAATGAACCCTAAACTTAAATTGTACTATACTTTGTTTTTAGGGTTAGGGCCTTGGTTTGGGTTGGAGAGTTAATTTCTCCAAGGCTATAAAACAAATATAGGAGTATGATCTAGGGAGAGTCTCAAATCCAATTGTTGTATAAGTATATCCGAGAAGCTCCTCTAACACATGAGTCAAACATGAAGTCGCATAAAGGAGAGACGAGGAGATATCCCTCCAAAAATTATCTGAGCGTAGTGGAGAGATTGTATATTGGGGGATTTTCTTGAAGTGATATTGACCCATCTAGCTTAAGTCCTCTGGAAGAGTTTTAGGCTCAATTACCCTACCCATACATTTGATCTGGAATGTCGACTGTACTCCTTGGATGTTGACTCTGAGTTGGTGACCTTAGTTTCTTTTCCTAGGGATCACAAAGGTGACTGCAGAGGTTTGTTGTGATACCTAGGGAATATTTTGTATCACACATTTCAGTATTGCTAGATGGTTTCCCGTGAAGCGTGGGTGCTTGCACTAGATAATGTTGGAAAATGGAGGTCAGGATAACTTCTTTTGACTCCTTTGATCATTGGTTCACGAGACTTAATCAACCCGTGCCTTTGTCCGAAAGGTCACTTTCCACTTTTCCATTCCTTTGGACTCAGGACCTCATCCACATGGGCTGAATTTTTGGAGAATTTGTTTTCTTGCAATGTTTATCTTAGGAATTTTTAGTGGAGTGCTGATATGTATTGTTGGCCTTAAGTTGTGTTAGTATCGTCGCTTTTGGATCGTTGATTCAAGGTGGTCGACCAATCGCTCCACTGGTCGGGAGGGACCCCTGGTATTTCTATTGAAAGTGTGCAACCGCCTCCTAGAAGGCGTGGGTTTTTATACCCCAAGTTCATTAGAGTTGGTGTGTGAGACTTTTATGGACATAAGCAATCCCTCAAGGGATGAAATTGTGCATAAGAATGATTTGGAAAAATTTCTTTAGGATACTAACCAAGGGACCCCTACCCAAGGGGATTCTTATGCTTTTCCATTCTTTGGAAAAGTTGGTGCCCCTTTGATGGGCACTTTGAACATTCCTGGGTTGAATGTAGGAATATCAGCTTGGTTTTGGAACAATCTGAATGTCCCGAATGATCTCGATACTTCTCAGATAAGCATTTTATGTCATGGGAATCATATGGATGTTGATCCTTTACCTTCTGCATCCAAGAATTCTACTCCTTCTTCTTCCCCCTCTTTTTGTGAAAGTCTTTCTACTAGTAACTAGAAGTCTAAAAGGAATAGGAAGAGGAAGAGGAAGACTAAGAAGAATAAGTCACCAACAACCTTTGCTAGTCATGTTGGAGACCCATCACCAGCCTTTGTGTGTTATGTTGGGGGGAAAGAAACCAGTCGCTACGAGTCATGCTAGTAGCATGAGTCTAGTTAGTGTGAGTCATAATGGCATTAGTTCACCAACCTCTGCAAGTCATGTTGGAGATAGGCAACAACCTCTGCAAGTCATGTTGAAGACAAGAAACTGGCCTCTGTGAGTCAAGATGGGAGTGAAATTCTATTCACTGCTAGTCATACTCAACAGACAATACCAACCTCTATAAGTCATGTTGGAGATCATAACCTAGCCATTACAAGTCATGCCACGGGAAACCCACTGGTCACTGCAAGTCAGGTTGGGGGCATTGATAATGTTAAGAATCCTAGGCGTATCAGATGAAATACCAAGTTAACTTGTAATATTTGTGAGGGAGATCACCTTACTCATTTGTGCCCTGCTATTGCCATGGTACAAAGAGCATGGTCCTTGTTTGAAGGCCCACCTAGTTCTGTGTCATATTTGGTTTCCCGACAATCTAATCAATCATTGGTTGATGAAGTGATTGCACCAATCCCATCTTCGATCGATACCAGTCTCATTTTGGGGGGTGATTCATCTATTGACCATGTTGTATTGCATACTATTCAACCAGTGGTTGAGGAAGTGGTCGTGCCGATGCAATCTTCAGTCGATCCCACTCTTGTCTTGGAGAGTGACTAGTCAACCAAAGTGGTTGAGCCGGTGAAATATTCGACCGATCCCACTCTTCTTTTTGGGAATGATGCATCTTTCAACTATGTATTTATTATTTCTAGTTTAGTACATTCTGAACAATGGGGCATTCCACTCTCTTCGAGTATGGTCCCCCCAAGTCCTGGGATGGTTTCCTTTGATTTGAATGATCTTGTGGAGTCTCTCCTTCCTTATTTTACATCTTTCCAGATAACAATTATGGTTGAATCTATGTTGAAAGGAGTTTTCAATGTATTGTAGATGAAGGATCATCTACAAGTATTTTATCCTCCTTGGCTTGGAAAGATTTGGGTTCTCCCAAGCTTGTGTTAGCTACTAGATTTTGACAAAAGACCTAAAGAATGTTTGGGGATTTTTCCTCAGTTTCCTATTACCTTAGGTGGGAATATTTTTCTAATCAATCTGTTAGTGGTACCGGGCCCTTTAGATTTTAATCTGCTTCTTGGGCATGATTTTGTTTATGCTATGAAAGATGTGGTGTCTATGCTCTTTCATGTGATGCATTTCCCTCACAATGAAAGCATTTTCATTGTTGATTGACTTTCATCTGATAATCACCATCCTAATTTGACTTCACCCTTGTTTCCCCTTTGTATGTTCCTAGTGTTCGAGTAGACTGTTCCCTGCCACAGGTGAATTATGTGGCGTCTTATCCTCGATGTTCAATTGCTCTTGAGATGATATTTTTACAGTTATGTTCTTCTTCTTGAGATAAGATCTCGATAATTGATCAAGTGTTTTATCCAATGGGGGCATGTGATCCTTCATTTCCCCCTTTTGTTTCGAGGGACTGTTTTTTCCTCTTGAGTTTGATCTTGTTGTTTGTAAGACCTCAAGCCCCATATTCATAGCTTTTTAGTTGCCTTTAGATGAGGCTATCCTTGAAGCTATGATTATGTATCTTAAACCTCCTCCTGAACTAGAAGATTTACAAGTTGTTTACCAAAGAATCCCTTGGCTTGAGCCTAACAATGGGCTCTACTTGGAGAGATACTATGCATAAGCCACAAGGTTGTGCAGTCCTCTATACATATTGTACTTTTAGGGTTTCTTATTTTCATGTTCCGTATGATTCCCATAATACTTGTTTTTATCAGAGGTTTCTATAATGAACTTATTAACTTCCGTGTGAGTGGTTTTGGTCTTACATAGAGGACTTTGAAGACATTTTTATTTGGTACCCTTTCTTCCATGTCAATCCATTTTGACAGGTAATGATATTGAAATTGGCATATAGGTTAGATTTTCCCCTTCATGCATTTTTGCATTATTCATTTCTTGTTTCATTTTTCCTTAGGATCGACCCCAGTGATTTGTGACATGGAACCTTTTTTGTTTTTGTTTTGAAGTGTTGTAATTCATGTGGTAGATCCTATATTCCATGGGCACCCTAACTTATACCCCCTTTTCATTTTGGCACCCATTCTCCAAGTTTTATATTAGGTCTGGGAGTCTTTTTTAGTTCCACCGTGACTTTACATTGAAGCTGCATATATTCTTCTCAATCGTTTTCTGGACATTTCCTATGAGACTCCCCCTAATGTATATTTCTACATATGCCATCACTTTTCTGGATTATTGAACATATATTGTGTCCTTTACTGGCATATAGGGTAGGTTCATTTCCACCTGCATAATTCATTTTTCCCTATTGACCACATATATGCCATAGGATCAACCCCATTCATTAGCGACACTACACATTTCAAGCTGCTTAAAGGTGTTGCTTGCAGAAGGTAGATATTACCTCTCCATGGTTGTCCTAGTTAGTACATCACTGGAATTTTTGACACTTAAGCTGCAGTATTTCCGTAGGCTCAGAAGACCTCTTTAGTCTTGTCATGTATTTGTGTTGAAGCCTCATAATTTCCTCTCAATCTATCTCTGGCTAATTCACCAACGGGGCTTCCAAAATTTTGTTGAGTTGTAATTGCATTGCACATTAACCACTCGTGCTTTTAGGCCTAATGTCGGCTTCAAATTTCTATCATTGAACCATTTTCTTATGCATTCCTATCAGTTGCTATCCTTGTAATTTATGCCTTTGTGACTTGACATGTTAAGGTCCTAACCCGCACATAGGTAGATCAATGTATTCGAATGTAATAAAGGTCAATATTAATAAGGCCTTTCAATAAAATAGAATAAGGCGGATGTAAGAAGACCTAATAGAAGCTTCCGCTTCTAGAAGGATCTTCCTCTAGATACTTCTCTTAATAGAAATATTTAGTATAAAATAAGAGGGTATGAGAACCCCTAGCTTGGATATTATTAACAGGCCATTTACTCTGGAGGTGCCTTGAAGAGGACCATGAACATTGCTATATGAATCAAAGTGCTATTTACATTGCTATTTAAATTATATCATTTAAATTTTTTTTTTTTTTTTTTTTTTTTTTTTTTTTTTTTTTTTTTTTTTTTTTTTTTTTTTTTTTTTTATAATTATATTTTTATATATGCGGTATCTTACAAGTGGTATCGAGGCACTTTCCTTGGCGTATTTTTTGAGTAGATGTATTTTTGAAGCGTCTTTAAAGCCACGAGAGATCTGTCATTATCATATAAAACCAGGTTAGGGGTTTCATGCACCACTACAGGGGGAAATACAAATTGGTTCTTAGGGTGCACATCCCCATTGGCCACTGCTGTAACCTGATTTGGTACCCTTTCGAGTGGTAGTTCATCAGACATCACCTGTGTATGTATCGGCCTAGATTTCTTGAATCCTTCTTTAGATAAATCGATCGTCCGCCTAATTTCTATAGTGCCAACGAGAACATCACTTCGGAAGATACTCTCTAGTACACGGATAGTCAGGTAGTATGACGGCTACAGGTAAGGGTATGTTCTAGCCTCCTTAGTTAGTGCCACGAGGATGTTGGGAGGTACTTTCTTGTTGGACCCGCCGCATTATATCCCAGGCTTTATAGCACAGGGCAAACCCTTGTACGTAGAACCCTTGAATACCTAACCCCTTGAGGGAACATAAAAAACAACATGAAACAAATTAAACCAGGTGGGGTTCAGCCAGCGTTGCATGCAATTTTAGTTGCTAAGTAAATACTCTACGGTTGAGAATTTGGGGATTTCAACTTTACCAACGATTCTTTTAGACCAAAGTATAGCCATTTGTAAATTTTTTCACCATTATTTGGGACCTATTCCATTAGACTCATCTCTTCCCCATGTCACATTCATCCCATATCATTTTGGCAAAAATTTGACCCATGGCTCCCATTTTTTCACCATTATTTGAGACCCTATTCCATTAGACTCATCCTCTTCCCCTTGTCACATTCATCCATATCATTTTCTACAAAAAAATTTCTTGGCAGCTCCTTTCTAGTTCATACATCATCGCAATACATACCATTAGCCAAGAACTAGACTCAGCACACCTTGGAATCCGGTTTCCTTAAGACCCAACAAGAGTGCAACAACTTAGTGCTACTATTGCCCATTGATGCCTCCATAAATGCCTCCATAAGTAAATAGTCAATGTAGCCGTCGCGGGTCCTCAATGGCGGAAGTCAAACACAAACTTGAATATATGCTGTATCACTCTACACCAAACTCAAAATCCCACTCTCGATGAATCTTTTCTGATGCACATAAAAAGGCTGAAGGTGAAACGTCTTCCATTCCTTTCAACCCCATCACTTTCAAAGGGACCATATACCTTCAGCGGGTGGATGTAACCAAATTTGGTAGCTCGGTGGAACCTGCTTGGTGTGGAGGGAACAAATGGAACATTATTTCTTTCTCTACAACATCACAGATGACATGGCCAAACTCAATATGGGTGTTCTCCATCTTGATCAAGAACGTTAGCAATGGTAGCAATGGAGAAAAACTTCCATCAAGGATATATTGCTTGGACCCAATTTATTCTTGAGCTTTATGAGCGCTTTGACGCTTAATGGCTCCATTTGTGTCATTTGACAAAATTGAAGAAATGAAGACCTGATCGAAGACTTCAAACATTTGACATCTAACTTTTGAATAGAGGGCATGACTGATGCTTTCTTTGAGAGTGTTTTATCCCGATTAGCCTCAAGGAGGGATAGTGGGGCCCATGTCCTCATGGCTGGAGCCACCACAACTTGGTTGGAGGCTAACAAAAAAGCTAAAGAAGAACAATTTTTCCTCTCAAAATCATAAACCTTCCTTTATCAGCCCTAAACCCGGTAAACTTACTACTCCCTCAACCCCATTAAAATCCAAAAATTGACGAGGGACGAAATGGATGAACACCAAATCAAAGGCCTACATTATAATTGTGATGACAAATATTTCCCAGGCCACAAATGCCAGGAACAAAATCTCTTTTATGGCCATCTCGAGGATATTCAAGAAGAAGATGACTCCCCATTACCCGAGTCACCAGATTCCCTGACATAATCCCTCCCTCAGACCCTCGGGGGTGGGCCGATTATTTCCTCAATGTTCTCACTGGCTTCTCTGCGCCCCCAAACCCTCAAGTTAATGGTTACGTCAAGAAGAAAGGTCATCATTACGGTTGATAGTGGCAACACCACAATTTTATTCATCGCCATTGCCCAAGAGCCATTTACTTCCACATCCATCTTGTCAACAATTTCCAAATCCATGGTGCCAATGGTGGTTCTATGAAGTATGTGAGGCGTTGTAAATAATGCGTCTCAAATAGGCGACTACCTCAAATCCCATATGTTTGCGATTGACATGGAAGTGATTTAACGACATTGTGTTAGTACTTATGCAGCTAAGGACTTTGGGTCCCATTCTCATGGATTTTCAGAGAAATTAACCATTACAATTCCTGACCAAAGGAGATACCAATATAGAATTCGAGGGCATCGCTAGCACAGTTCACTGAGATCATCGGAGTTCTCATGCATGGAAAAGCGCTCAAAGGAGTCATTCGGGTGTCATTGCCCAACTCCATACCCTACAAACCACAGAGACACCACCGGTGCCCCAAGACCGCCAAACCCTCCTTTCTAAACATCAAATGAATCTTTTCAACTCCCACCGGACTCCCCCCTTCCCGTGAATTGTCCATGATCCATTCCATTCCCTTGTCCGGAAGCCTTCCCCCAATATCGTCCATATCGCCCACTTACTGCACAAAATAGAAATTGAAAAATGGTCGAGAACTCCTTACTACGAGAGTCATCCATCTAATTACGAGCCTTACTCCTCTCAGGTGCGTCCTTGGTGTTGAAGAAGAGGTTCTGAATGTCACGACTTTAATTGCTCTCCAACAAACTAACCATCAAAGAGACAAATTTCCCATTCCAATCATTGATTACCTTTTGGATGAATTAAGTGGCGTGATTCTTTACCAAACTTGATCTTAACTCGGGCTATCACCAAATACGCATGAAAGAGACTGACATTCCCAAGGCGACCTTTTCGCACTCCTTGAAGGCCACTATGAGTTTTGGTGGCTGCTGGCTTATTATAGCGCCCCTCCACCCTTCGAGCCCTCATGAATCATGTCTTCCAGCCCTTTCTCTCCGATCAATTTGTCTTAGTTTTTCTTTGATGACATTCTCATATATGAAACCTGGAGAGACCATCTTAATCATGTGGATCAAGTTCTCCATACTATCTCGACACCCGACTTTTCTGAAACAATCCAAATGTTCTTTTGGTGCCTCCAAAATTAAGAATGCCCAGGTCATCTAGTGGAAAGGATGGCGTCATGGTGGACCCAAGAAAGATTGAAACTATGCAAGGTGACCACACCCAAAGACCCTCAAAAACTTCTTGTGAAGTTTTGGGCCTCACGGGTTATTATCGCAAGTTCATTAAGAGCTATGGAAATATTACAGCACCTCTCATGACTCTCCTCAAAAGAACTCTTTCACTTGGACTCCGACAACTCAAACACCAAACCTTGAAGATAGCCCTTGTGCACCACTCCGGTTCTGGCCTTCTCGACTTCACAAAGACTTTTGTGTTGAGTCTGACATGGAAGAATTGGTCTTTGTCCCTTATACTAAGAAGGGTCGACCTTTGGCCTTCACTATGAAACAACTGACTGAAAAGAATGCAGGGCGACCCATTTTATGAAAAAGAAATGTTAGCGATTCTACATCTTTGTTGAAGTTGTGGCGTTAAGTATCTCTTGGGGCAACACTTCAAATTAAGACGGACCATCAAAGCCTCAAGTACTTTACGGAACAACACATTTCCTCCAGGGAACAACAAAAATGGGTGACTCTTTGGATATGACTATGAGATCATTTTACAAGAAGGACAAAGAGAATTAATATTAAGTAGGCCGGATGCAACATCACGAAAATATGAGGTGAGGATCTCGCACATCACCCTTCATTTGTACTGATTGGCTTCAAAGCGCATAGCTAGGAATGGCTTCAAGATCCCAAAGTTTGCATATGATCCAACAACTGCAGAACAAGGCCCCGACTCCCCTAGGATACTCGGCTCCGGGGATGAGAGCTTGATATAAAGATGCAGCAGCATTTAGGTAAAACAATCCAAGCTCAAATCCATGGTGCTTTACGAGGCTTCATGCTACACCCACAACCATGCACTCAGGGTTCACCAAAACAAAAGACAAGGTCAAACGTTCTTTTTACTGGGAAGGCATGAAACATGACATCCAAGTAAGTTTTATTCTTGAATGTAGGGTGTAATCCAATTGCAACAAGGGAGAAACATTCAAATCCCACAACACACTCCAACCCCTTCAGTTTACTTTATTTGGAAGGATATCTCTATGGACTTTATTCACAGACCTACAAATCGGGGGCTCATCCCGTTCATAATGGTGGTGGTGGATAAAAGCCTCTCAAGTGCTCTCATTTCTACGCTCTTTCCCACCCATTCACTGCATCCGGGTCAAGTTTTCATGGACTAGGTATTCAAACTACATGGCATGTTGCACTCTATTGTTCGATAGAGACCCAACTTTCTGAAGCAATTTTTTGCAAGATTGTTTAAAGCCACAAGGCACGCAATTGCATCTATTCGACTTATCATCCCAAACGGATGGTCAAATGGAAGTTCATCAACAAGTGTTTGGAAACATATCACGAGGCGCTTGCCTACGAAAAACAACACCCGGTGGGCTCAATGGTTACCCTCACCGAATGGTGGTACAATACTACATACCAGCACAACCACTCACGCTGACTCCTTTGAAGGCCCGATTGCCGGAATGAAGGCACCTTCAGTTCTCTCATACCTGAGGTACCTCGAGGTCCAGGCGGTTGACAAACACTTACCGTTCAAGGGGACATCGCCATTGCCATAAAAGAGAACGGGTCATGTACGGAATGGGAATGGGAAATGACAAGGATCAGGTCCTCTGAGCGTCAATTAGAGGAAGGGGATCAGGTGTTTTTTTGAGACTGCAACCATATAAACAATCTTCCCTCAAAGACGAACATGGTGGAAGCCTTTTCTCTAGCATACACGGTTCTTAAATGTGGGATAGATCACATGTCGGTTAAGCTCACTGCCGGTCGGTCGAGCTACACCACTGTTTTTTCATGTTTCGGCATGCTTTGAAGGAAGGTGATTGGAACTGGGTGCCAAATTCAAACCAACATCCAGAGTTGGTTGAAGACTCCATTTGGCTACAACCAAAAAAAGTTTTGGACGGCGTGAGCATGGAGTTGGGGAAGGTTGGATGGAGGATCAACTACCGGTAGCGGCCGGTTTCCATCTCAAACGCCAGGGACAAAGGAGTTGTTTTTAGGGGGGCGGACGTGTTAAGGTCCTAACCGCACATAGGTAGATCAATGTATTGGGGTGTAATAAAAGGTCAATATTAAAGACCTTTCAATAAAATCAGATGTAATAAAGGTCAATATTAATAAGGCCTTTCAATAAAATAGAATAAGGCGGATGTAAGAAGACCTAATAGAAGATTCCGCTTCTAGAAGGATCTTCCTCTAGATGCTTCTCTTAATAGACATATTTAGTATAAATAAGAGGCGAGGGTATGAGAACCCTAGCTTGGAGATTATTGTAACAGAGTGCTGCTCTACTGGAGGTTGCCCCCTCAAAGAGGCCCGTGAACATTGCTATCTGAATCAAAGTGCTATTTCTGTTGCTATTTCGTATATCATTTATGTGTATTATGAAGATTATGCTGGATATTTTACTGTCATTCTGTCATTTCTAGAATTTCATTTCTGTTCTACATATTTTATATATCTGGTATCTTGCATGACACCTTAACCCTAGAGGAAACATTCTCCCGAGTGTCCTTATCCTGCACATGCTTCCTTGCATTGAGCATAAGTATGTTCCTTGCGCTTTGGAACTAATTTGATTTCCCGTGACACTAATTTCATCGATTGTGCTATACCATTATTTTATTCTTTTTCAAGCTTTAATAACATGAAAAATACAAAAAAATAAAAAAATCAAAAAGAAAGGGGGAAAGCGTACATCTCTTTTGTTGGCAACATTCTTTTTGCCCTTGAAAAAACCACACTATTTGAGTTAGTGTCTCAATATTTTGGGTTCAGTATTGCTTTAGGAGACTTTTTCTCATTGTTTAGCATAATCTCCCCCAATTGGTTATTCTTCCAACCATATGGTGTGTTTATTGATGCCTCCTATATCACAAATGTATGCTAGTTTATAATCCATGTTTCCTTAATCACATAATGTGTCGTGTTTTTGTCCAAGGGAAGTTTCATCCCGAGTCGAACATTATACAGAAAATATATGACCTTTCAAGTAGGATTTCATGTGTCAGTCAAGTATATCCCATCATCACAAGTATCTTTGTATCTCACTCGTGCTAGTATAGAAGGTCCTCATTGACTTCTTGCTGGTGGGTCTGCTCTTATCGACTCTGACACATTGATCTGAGAGTATGACCTAGAGTTGCACCACAAGCATATTTCTATAATTGATAGGTGACCTTGCACTCAACATATGAAAAACCATCATTGGTCACTAACTAAGCAGTTTCCCTTGTGTTCGACATCAACAACAATCATTAGACATAAGGATTCATGTGATACATTGGTTTCCATTTGACCACATTGGTGGATTCCTCGTATTTTTCAGCAGTATCCATTATTGGCTACTATTTTGAATGTCTTTGTCATGCAATATTCTATCTGATGCATGCCAGAGTCATACCTCAGTGTGGTCCTTATAATATGTTCATCCATTCCTTCCAAATCTTTGGCCTTCTGTTACCCCTCGTGCTGGATGATGGAGGATGCCTTAATTCCTTCCTTCCAACGGATATATTCCTATCGACTTCAACACATCTTACTACGGGACAAGATTTTATAGTTATTTGTGGTACCCTAGGGCTTGCAGTCATCAGTGGTAGGTTCCCTTGCTAGTGACAATGGGAACACATCAATGTTTTCTAATCGATAGATTCTATTAGGTGTTTGACACTAGTTCATTTATTCATACTTGTTAGATTGTACCATGGTACCTTGAAACCCATTATCATCATTGGTGGTTCAACTCACATTTTTTAACGGTATACATCAATGACCGATAATCACACGGTGTCTCACTATGTTCGACCCCAACGCATCTATTCACATGGTGTAGACTCGTGCCACAACAAATCGTTTTGAATACTTTGGGTGAAGTATGAGCATCACATATTTTTTTCTCCTACGCGACATATATTGATTGTACCACCCCATAGACATTAGTACTTGTATAGGATCATTTTGTTCACTCCATTGGTTCCATATACCCTCTTATTTGATTTTGATACATAGCTCCACTATGTATTCATTCGTGGCTATAATCTACTTTTTGCATGGATCCATTGTGTATTCCTCGTGGCCATGATTGCTACTTTGTATATATCACATGGATCCACTATGTATTGTTCATGGCCATGGAAATTAGTCATAATTTAATATATGCCATGGATATGTAGTGTACTTGATTTGGAAACCATGATTACATCAGTCCTGAGTATAGGTATGCCCGACTTGGGAAGATAATACTCTTACTTTATTTATGCTGATAGTTTCCATTCTTGGATCAACTGTTCAATAACTTTCATTGGATATACTTCATTTCATCCTCACCTCTTAGAGTTATAATGTATTTTGACCATCAGTTTCCCTTCTAACCTCACACATTAGGGGGCATCTGTTATACCACAGATTTCCACATCATTTGCATTTGTGAGATGGCCTATCCCTTTTCCCTAGATTTTAAACTTAAATCCCATCCTCCTTCATCAAACTCATATAAAAAACAAATTTTTCATTTCCATCCACAGGTCACCTGTGTGCAAACCAAAGATGTCCATGCCTTGCTAGTTTGCAACTCATGGATGCCCTAAAAAAATATGAAAAAATAAAATATTCCACATTTTCGGGCAGAGTTTTTGGTTGGGCTCATTCCCAAACTTCCATTGGCCCGTACACAACGAAATATAACCACCTCAACCCATTGAGTATGGTATAAAACCACCTTTGAGGGAATGGATGGAGGGGACAACCTAGGTGCAATATTATGCTAACACATTTGAAAGCTTCCCTATTTCCCTTAATCCTCTAAGTAGCATCGCTTTGTTTTGGAACTTGCTTTCCAGTACTCCTTCTTCCTTATATGACCATAGGGTGTGTTCCTATCCCTTTTGGGTCATCCAAAGAAGGGCCATATTGCTAAGTTGATTCTTGAAGGACCAATGGAGGAACTTGGGTGGTTGGATTCGAGGCAATGCCGATAGTTCGAGTTGGGTTGTAACTACCCACTTTTATGATTTTCAATAAAAGAGTTCTCTTTCTCTCCATACACGTATAAATTGATTCAATCTGTTGATATATGTTAGTTTTGTTCATATACTTGATTTTTTTCACACTATATGTATGCTTTGAATTCATAACTACCTTGTTGTAGCACATACTTGGTCTTCTTTTGCAGGTTGATTATGATGGAGATTAGGAGCAACATCAAAGGTGGAGAGCGAGGATTGACATCAGACATACGATACAAGGTTTGAGGCCTCTCCTTCTCTCTCTCTCTCCTCAAATTAGTTATTTTCTCATAGCATTGTTGTGTGTGAGGGTAGGTTCTGTCTTTTATATATGGTCTCGCTCTACTGTGACATGACCCAAGGTCACAGGGGAAAAAATCCCATAAACAATTTTGGAAGAATGTTTTTCCTATGCAGCGGGTTGCATACTCTTATAAGATAAGTGCTCTTATCTATTGTGTTTATTCATGTTAAATACTAATATAGTTGTTGTGTATTTTTACTCTGAGATATTTTGGTTATTGTGCTTGTTGTGAGAAGAATGATGCATATGAATTACCATTTGTGTGGTTGAATGTTGTTGTGTGTTATATAGTTGCTACTAAGCACAGTTAAGTAATTTAATTTATTTTTTTAGGTAGCATAGTCATTAGCATGAGTATGGATATTATGTTGTGTGTTATTTCCACATTTTGATTTAGTATCATAAATTTATGTTGGGTCGTTTTAGCAGTGACGTGACCTAGCTCGGGGTTGGGTACGTTACACTCATAGTGATGAGTCACCCTGTCTGAGAGACACTTGGCTCAAATGGATGTCACCTTGCTCTGACAGAGGTGCCACATAGGCATCCACTTGGACTAACACATTTTTTCCATGTGGCAGTCATCCCTTGCTGGTGTCATTAGTTATTTCATCGAAATTTTCATGAGTTTTACAACTTTCAAAGATCTCACCAATGTAAAAAATATGTGTGCAATTGAAACATATAAAAGGATAAAAGGGGTTTTAATCGATGATTAGTGTAATTGCAACAATAATAAAGATCCAACACCTAATTCAAACCCTTGAACCTTCATGGAAACCTGTACATTCCTCCTACAATCGCCAAAACAGGTAATCCAAACCATCTTGGTCCCTCCTTTTGATTTATCTGATTAATTGTTCCTGTTAAAAATCCAAAACAAAATCCAAAGCGAGCCCTAACCAAACCCAAAAGGCACCAAGTAAATTGACCCCTCGAGACCATCTGGAAGATAGAGAGGGGGGCATTTTTTTTTCCTGCTTTGTCTTACCCTAACCTTTACTATTTAATTTGAAAGGCACAAGATGATGCTAACACAGGGAAATATTATTTGTTTCTATGGGAATCTAACCTAGCCCAATATGTTATTCCTCAAACCTATCATTTCTCTGAGATGGTTGAATGGTGTGTTGCAAATTATGATGACCACAAAGAACACATCACTACTGCAGATCACACTAGGATCATTTCCTAAATTTCCAGAGAGCCAGTTTCTCAAATACTTCACTTCTATGATCCAACTACCAAAAGAAACCCTAGATGACGACCACTTGGATGCTAGGTACCAGTCATTGTCTCAATTAGAAAAATATGAGGGAGATAGCTATCAAAATTGGAAAGAAACTGAAGTAGGAAAGAGTGGCAATGAAGGATAACCAAATTAAAATAACAGAATTGGAATCTTTTGGGGGAAGATCCTCAGAATCTCAAGGCTATAGGAGATTTAATGAGTCAAAAGGACATTGAGATCAAAGTATTGAAAATCAAGATAAATATTGCAGAGGTACAACATGTACAGACTTTCGAGATGCAAGCCAATCATGAAGAGAAGGAGAAGTTGTACGAAAGACTCGTGGAAATTAAACACAATGTAGAGAGATTACAAGCAGAGAATCAATCCTTGAGAGAGAAATAGGAGAAAAAATTACATACAACTAGAGAGCCTAAAGTGCCAGTCATTCCTTTGTATGCAGAAGAGGGCCTTGCCAAGGTCATTTCAGATCTGAGTGTGAAGCATATGGAGCTTAGTACTATCACCAATAAGCTCAAATTCGGTTAAGTTAATATAGCAGAGTTAGAAGATTATGATAAGAGTTGTAATGTACCCCAAATTAACTAGGGAAAATTACATGCAAAAAAACACATAAAAACAAAATTTTCCTTTGCTAATCAATATCATGTACCTTACCAACTACGATTCAAACACATATTCAACTAATTTTTGATACCCATAATTAAATGAATCTACAACACTCTAAATGACCATGGATACAACTAATAACGCATTCAAAATAATAATTAACCATTCACATATAGCAAAGTTAAGCACAACAATTAAATTCATGGAATAACTCAACAAATAGTTAAAAAATTATCTTTTATAAAACATTTGTGCAACTAGCTGCTTGGGAGGACATTCCACCCAACCATAGACTCTTTTTTTTCCAATTCTCAACAACAAGTCACCCCAAGTTGGGGCTAGGAATCCACAAAATAAGGGTACCTCTCAGTCCCTTACAACTCAATATGACACAACCCAATAGTTTTCTCCTATAGCTATCCCAAAATTCCCCCATCTCTCTTCTTCTTGACCTGCCCAGCCCAAGGAATGTTCCCCTTCATTGATATCAATCTATTAGGTATCCCATTCATTTATTAGGGTATTTATAGCTTAGGTATCTAGGAATACCTCTACTTGGAACTCAAGGGAATTCACTACCAGGAAAACCACCAGCAAAAACAACAACAACAAATACTTGATGATAAATTGCAACTCACCTAGAAGTTCACTCTTCAATCCTGAAAACCCGGATCTTTAATTTCCATCTTCAAAATGCTCCAAAAATGCTCCAACATTCTCTATAATTCTCCCAGCCTTGTTGCTCTAGCTCCAACTCCCCTGCTCTTTTTCCATGTTTTAATCTTATTGTTCATGTAAAAAACATAGTGCCTAAATTTTCTGTTACTACCCATATGGATTTCTTCTCCTTTCCCAATATAGCTGACTGCTCACTCTGCGCAATGTTGATTGTAATTTATTCCCATTCTCTCCAATAACTATGGGATGTGACTCTCACACCCACCCTATGAAAAACATTCAATGATTGGGCTCTCATACACTCAACCGATATATATATATATATATATATATATATTTTTTTTTTTTTCCCTAAATGATAAAAAAATTCAGAAATGTGGGTTTGAATTAATTCCCATATATTATTTCCCTTTGGACCCCTCTTGGAAACTCTCTAGGAATTCCACCTCTCTTGTGGATTAATCATCCCCCCCATCTCTTCCCATATCCCAACAATTAATATTACATTATATTTATTTACAATTTAGAAAATACATTCTGCATTTACATTACTTGGACATAGCCACAATTATATCTACATTATGCATTGATTAAACTGGGTATCATCATGGGGATGTTACATTCCACCTCCCCTACAATTGTGCATCATCCTCGATGTACTTCACCATGTCAAAATATGTATATATATTTACATCACAATACTTAGAAAAATAAAATAAAAGTTTGCAATCTTTACCCTCCAACAACAGTCCCAACCTTAATCTCTCATTCTTATCAATCTATTGACCCAAGTAATATGCCCCCTTCACTTCCTTCAGTCCATCAAGATGCACCATTCTTTTATCAGGGATATCAACATAGTATACCAAGAATTTTTTAGATGTGGTTATGGTAACTAGCTGCCCAAAAATGGAGGCTTGTGTTTTCAGCTTATATTTTCTTCAAAATCGGAAAACATTTGCGGGTATTCCTCCCACATGGTTTCTTCATGCTTCGATGTTGCATCTTCAGGACCATAGAAGGTCCATTGAACCTTTACCAACCGTATGGATTTTTTCTAGAGCACTTTGAATTTCTGAGATGCGTATTGGATCCAACTGAAAATCCCCTTCATTTCCCACCTGGATCACAGTCTAATAAATTATGTGGTTAGGGCCAGGCATATATTTCTTTAATAATGACACATGAAATACATTATGTATTCTCACAGATGCAGGAAATAATAGCATGTATTCAACTGGCCCTATCTTTTCTAATATTTCAAAAATCCCACAATATCTTGCTGCCAACTTCGGGCAACAACCCAATCTTATCGAACTTCTTTTTGCTTTAACTTTTTAGGAAAACATGTTCTCCCACTTTAAAATCTCTAAAAACATTGTTCTTGTTGGAATAATTCTTCTTCCTATCTTGGGAAGCCTTTAGATTCTACCTGAACCTTGTCATATGCTCTTCCGTTTCCTTTAACAAATTTGGCCCAATGATGGCTCTGTCTGCTAGGTTATCCCAACTCACTGGTGTGTTACACTTCCTGCCATACAAAGATTCAAATGGACTCATTTTTAATGAGGCTTGATACCCATTATTATAAGTAAACTCCACTAAGTTGATATAGTCTTCCCATTTTCATGGTCGATCCATCACATACATTCTAAGCATGTCTTCAATTATCCTATTTGTCCTCTTTTTTTCCCCATACGACTTTGGGTGATACGTCGTACTAAGATTCAAATTTGTCCCAAATTATTTGAACAAACCTTGCCAAAATTTGGATGTAAACTTGGAATCTCTATCCAAAACTATTGCCTTGGGCACTCCATGTATCCCGACGACTCCCTTCATGTAAATATCTGAAATGTTTGCTAGCTTGTGTGTTGTCTTCACAAGAATAAAATGTGTCGCCTTAGTCAATTTTTCGACCACCACCATGATGGAATCATGTTGCTTCATTGTTTTGGGAAGCTTTGTAATAAAATCTACTATAACCACTTCCCACTTGCATTCTAGAATGAGAAATGGTTGTATCAATCCTGTTGGATGTCTGTGCTATGTTTTCACCTTTTGGCACTCTAGACACTGAGTTATGTAGTTAGCCACTTCTTTCTTCATTCTCGGCCAAAGTATTGGCTCCTTACAACTATAATGGATTTCTGATATACTAGATGCCCAACATATGGAAAATTGTGCATTTCCCTCAACACTATATTTTTTTTT
>SNQJ01S0005413.1:15316-32457 GCA_010110895.2 Picea sitchensis | reverse complement strand
CAAAATACAGTTATGTAGCCTAGTCACTAAAACAGGTTTTAATAGTGAAATCATTGTTCTATAGGGACGTGATCACTCTTGGAATGAACCCCAACATATGGAAGATGAAAAATTGATCCTTGAAGCAAATCCACCTATCTGCATAACCCATGAATCCTCCAGATCAATGCATAAGCAAAGTAAAACCTGTAAGTCAACATGTACATGTGGCAGAGTTGCACAAGTTGGATTCATCAAATCAATGCACGAGCTTAAAGGAACAAGATTGTATTAGAGAAATCCATGCATTATTTCATGAATTTCTCCAATATGTGGATGACCAAGCTTAATCCATACATCCACAAAGATCGTAGATCCAATTTTTCATTTGCACATATGTAATTTGTTACAAACAATTTGTGAGACCCATGTAGTTTGGATCTGTGCGATATTATTTCCATTGTATAAATATGTGCAATCATATATTTAGAGGGATATATACTTCTTATTATAAAATCAGAGTAATCGTATTGCTATTCAAATCAATATAAGTTATGGTTATTGTATCTTTATGTGCATTTCATATTCAAAGTTTATAAAAGATTAAGTTTTACACGATCTTTCCAAATAGTGTTCCCTGAGCCAGGAGGCCCCCCTGAGGAGGAGCATTCTATTCATTTGCTTTAATCATTTTTGGTATTGTTTATTTTATCCAATTGTGTGATTTCATATTCATGTCATTTCTTTTCTGCAAACTTATTTATTTTTGTTTACACAAAGATAACTAATATAGCAAACATCAGTTGAATAATTGACTTTTATGTTCAACAATAACTCTCATTGATTTAGATGATTGAAATAATGTTGTTAACAATCCAATAGATTGATGATCATAAATATTAGTATTATCTTTGTGTTCTTATAATTATGTTTTTGCATCACTAGCATTACTCTATTATTTATGCAGCTGAACATAACTCTATTTCTGCAGCTAAGGCAATGAATAGTTTTTCCTTATGCATGATTAGATAGATTAGAAAACTAGTACCTGCATATATTTTTCATTGCACTTCATTAGTTTACAATCCCCGGGTTGATAATTTAATGTAGCAGAATTCAGTTAATTGAATTGAATGACAGAGTAATATTGAAAGTGTCAAGTTTGTATTTTGTTACTTGTAATGTCTTCATGGAATGTCCAACACAAGTCACTTGTTAATGGTTACTCTAAATTGCATCCTTCATTGTCTAAATTCTTGTGTTGGCGATTATTGAAATTTTGAATTTAACACTACTCAAATTTCTGCAAGAAGTAGTGTTGAAAATGGCAAGTTGAGATTTTTTTACTTTCAATGTCTTCGTGGAATGTCCAATATGAGTTGTGGACAATGATAAATTTGATTTTCATTCTTCATTCTTGAAATTCTTGCATTGACAATTATTGAAATTTTGAATTTAAGACTCATTAAATTTCTATAAGGAATAGTGTTGACGTTATGTACCAAATCATTAAAATAACATAATAAACCACAGTACACATAATTTACACAAGATGTGAGCATGAAACGCAAATCCCTAAGAGATAATTGAGATGATTTACACATAACTCCTTATAGAATAAGATAACTTCCCCAAATAATCCCAGCTATAACTACATAACCAAATAATATATTTATGTCTCAATAATGACTATATTGACCTCCCGTTGGCAGCCAATTCACATTTTTCTCTTGTCTTATAAGCTGCCTACATCAATGTTTTGCAAACATCAATTTTTCGTCGCAATTTTCAAATAAACGACACTTTTATTTTTGTGACATTTCCACATTTACCTTCGTTTTTGTTTTCACGACTGTAAGCGTGAAAACTTGGTCTTTCGTAGTCGCATTAAAATCATTATTTGAACTATCGTTATCCTTCTTGTTGATGTGCCCATTGCGCTTACATTTCACTTATTATTATGCAGTTGGCAAAACCCTTTTGAACTGTACTCGTTGGACATTCTTGGATTGATTGTGTGACTTTCTCTCATTGGTTTGTAATGCATGGGCGTTTGGATTTATGTGTTATTTGATTTGATCCACTTGAGCATTGGTTTCATGAAGATATATAGGTGTTATGATTAAACCCTTGATATATTTCATTTGATATGATACCTATGTTCGTGTTTTCAAAACTATTGGTATGTTGATTATATGAAGAAGCATTGGCACATTGGTTAAACTCTTGATATGAGTTTTTACAATACATTGGTGCATTGGTCCAAAACATTGGTATTGGTTTCGATTTGTATGTTGGTTGTTTAAACCTATGGCATAACTCTGATTGCGTGCGTTGGTTTATACACTTACCATTGATTTCATTGGTCGGGCAAGTGGCATGATTATTGAACTATACTATAGTGGGTTAAACAACTATGAGCACCGGTGGTTGTACATTAGCAATGACTATTATGCATGGCCAGTGAATAACTCCACCAACTTCGCACGATGTCATTAATGCCTATCCCTTATCCCTGTTTCACCTCTATTAGTTCGGGTAACCCTTCGTGCACTCTTCTCCTATGTATGCTATGATCCAAACCCTGGACTCACCGTGTGCTCAGCTCCATGGCACCGGTGGTGCGAATCGAGCCGAACAGTAGCCAAGCCTTGCTACTATTTGACAATGTCCGGAAAGACTTGGAGGATAACGGTTGGCTGACCTTTGTACAGCGATTCGAGGGTTTTAATTTATTTGTTGCACAGCAGTTTGCCGTAACTTTTGATGGTTGTAGAGCCAAGGTGGGTGACATTCAGTTGGAAATCAATGAAGAGTTTATTAGTTCTACTACAGGGTTACCATCCTCAGGCCAGCGTTGGTTTAAAAACTCTAAGGTCGAGGAGGTGCCGTGGCCACTACTGTTCATTTCACGAAAGGTCACATCCTATGACAAAGGTATGCCCATATCCATGCTTAAACCACAATGGCATGACCTTTTGATAGTAGTCAAACAATTCGTGACCTATGAGGGTCGGTATGGACTCATTTTTCTCTACCACCTGCGTTTGTTAATGAATTTTATAGGGTATCCATTGAATATGCCTTTCTATCTCCAGCACAGCCTGTACAAAATGTCAAAAAGGTTTAAAAGGGAGAAGGCCGATAGTATCCTGTTCCACCATGGACTAATTAAACTTATCGTTACTCATCACTTAAGCCTCCACGGTGATAGTTGGTGATCTTTTGTCGCTCGAAATGGTTTTGATGATACAGACCCTGTCCAGATTGACAAGCATGTGGTTAATGAAACCAAGGTTGGGCCACCCGTGCCCTTCCATGTCCTACTGTCCTCTCCTAAGCCTTCGGTCGACCCTGATATTGACTTACTCGACGTTATAACTGACAAGGCCAAGGCCATAAAAAATCTTGTGAGCAAAAAGGTTAGACGTAACCCTACTGTTAATGGCAAAGGAAAAAAGAATGCTCGGCTTATCTCGAGAATGGCTAGGAATAAGCCTAAACCTAGTGTTGAACAGAAGCCCATAATCCTTAGTGAGGATTCAGACTCTGACATAGAACGTTTTCTAGCTAATGAGTACCCTTACTCACAGGGTCTGTGCCCTGAGCCACCTTATGACTTCGTTTCAAATCTTCCCCCTTGCCTAAAAAACAATCCTAGTTACCCAGGAATCAAACTACCTAACGAAACCCTTGGAAATGTAACCAAACCCTCACCTAGATCTTCGAAGCCCAGATAGTCGTCCTATGACCAATGAGATTTATGGTTGGAACGATACTATATAGACGTTCCTGTGCTTCAATCAAAAATTAAATCGTTGGAAAATCAAGTTGTAGTATTGACCAGCCAAAGAGACAAACTTCAAGCAACTGATAGGAAGCAGAGGACTACTGGTTCCATTGTTTTTCGAAATGTTGAATTGACTAGAGTCGTGGTCAATTCCAAAATGTCGTGATCAAGCCGTCTGCTCGTCATACAGGTATGAATTTTGATATCATTTTCATTTTGTGAATTCCTCGGATTAATGTAATGATGTGAGTTTGGTTTTCGAATAGCTCTGTCTATCCTTTGAAATGGCTCTGTCATAATGTCATTCATCCTATACATTGTTCTCACTTTGCTAAAAATGAATGAAATTTTTTATTTGGATACACAATTCGCTCATACCCAGTTTAGCCACTGATAGATTTTCATCGGATTTGATTCATTTGTCTGTTAAATTAACAAGATCGATGGTTTCATTTCGATTGGGTTTGTTTGTATCTAATCTGAACAGGAAGTTGTCATGCTAAATTTAGATTACAATCATGCTTCGATTTTATTTCGTTATGGTTAGATTATATCGGCTCTAATTTAGTTTGTGTGCTGTGGTTTCGGAACAACTTCGTGAGTTTGAATTGATGTCATGCAATCCCTCAAATCAGGATTACAACTCTGTTTGATTTCGATTTGGAAAGAATGACTATGTTTTTCATGAAAACAATGTTCTCATTTACGCCTATGCAAATGATATCTATGCCCAAATCGTGGAACGGTTTGGATTCACGACAACTATGTTAAACCCTAGTTGTTTGATTCGCTTGATTGGATTATTGTGTATCTCCAATTAGTTTGATCGATTTTATGAGTTGTATTTGTATCAAAAATAGACTTGATTGCAGCTCTGTTAATTTTAATTTTCAAACGAGTTTGTTATCTCAGATCGACTTATGTCATTCTGTCAAATTCATATGAGGAAATTCGGGTAATAGTCGTTTCAAAATGAAAACAAGAAATGATTTCGTGAATGATTTTGTCTACCCCAATTTGCAATAACAAACGATCGGATAATTCTTACGAACTCTGTTACCAACTGATTGATCCTGTTATGATTTCATGAGTTCATTAACGCGCCAGTTTTGATTTAATTCGCTCATGGCATGGATCGTTTTTTATGTTAATACAATTATGTCGATTGGAAAATGCGCTTGTTTGGATTCGATCGTGTCTCCTATTTATGAGGCAGCATAACAATTGCATGCGATTTGTTTTAAGTGTATCGATTTCAGTTTGATATGAAACGATTTCATCACTGTTTGATTATGATTCTATTCACCCGACTTTGTGGCAACAAACGAAACAGAGCATATGCTTCTCTGTAGTCATTTGATTTTAGTTTTGTTTTGATCTTGAACTAGTATAGCAATCTCAATTTGAATGATTCGTTCGTCTTTCAATTAGCTGTTAGGTACTTGTAAATAGTTGAATTTAATTCTTTAAAAGATTTGAATTGATTTTTATGCTGATTCTGTGTCTGATTTAGACCAGCTACAGAATCGCAAGATTCTGTAGCTGGTCTATAGAATTAGATTTTTTATCATTTTATCAATGAAATATCCTTCTAACTTGTCCATTTTTAACCCTTTTTAGGTACATCCGAATTGCATTGGGCATGTTGGATAGTCTAAGAGATATTTGTGTGTTTTAGTTTTATTTTAGGTTCCTAGTTTAGTCAGCCTTGGGATATCTTCCCAGATTTTATGTAAACAATTTGATAACTTCCACAGGGATGTTTTACCCTGTGGAAGGTCTTTAAATACTTATTATTTTGTGTAATAAGGATCATCCTCACTTGTGGGAGAACTGGGTTATGGATTTCTAATACAAACTGAGACAAGAGTTGATGTTTTGCTATAGCTTTCGCTTTTCAATATATCAATCTTTTGTTTCAAGTTTTACATGTCGTTTGCAGTTGATTATAGACTACTTTAGCTATCATAGTCTATTGCAGAATGATATGAATTAATTAATGCTTTATCCATAATCTGATCTCTTTCATTATTTAAAAAGTACAGCAATTGCTTGTTTCAGTTAATGAATCAGAGATTTCTCTTCTTCATTAATTGAATCATTTTGTATAAGTCTTTGCATATAGGTTTATCTAACTGTGAAGATTTATAAATTATAAGATTGTTGTTATTTTTATGTCTTGTTTGTCCTGTAATCAAACTTGAAAAGCATTGCAGCTATCATTTACGAGAAGCTCCTGGATAATTCGATGCGGGTTTCCTCCCTCCGATCGGCTAAGACAATCATCGTAGACAGGACAAATCTGGAGCGTTTCTCTAGGTCAGTTTGTTATTTATTTGTTAGTATAATATTAGTATTTTAGTTAGATATATGTTTAGTTAAATGTGTAGTTAGAATTAGTATATTAGTCGTTTAGTTTAGTTAGTTTTTATTTTATTTCTTATTCATAAAATTACAAAATCAACAAAAAATACCTCTCACTGTCTTGGGGCAGAATATAAATGAGTTTTTGAGGTTTTATTCAAATATGTAAATTGTAGATATTGTACATTTTGTGAATAAGTTTTATTTATGTTAGTAGTTAGTTAGTTAATTAGTTAGTAGATTGTATATATAGAATAGTTATTTTAGTTAGTTTTGTTTGTTTAATAGTTAGTTTTAGTTAGATTAGTTTATTAGTTTGTTTAATAGTTAGTTTTAGTTAGATTANATGTCGTTTGCAGTTGATTATAGACTACTTTAGCTATCATAGTCTATTGCAGAATGATATGAATTAATTAATGCTTTATCCATAATCTGATCTCTTTCATTATTTAAAAAGTACAGCAATTGCTTGTTTCAGTTAATGAATCAGAGATTTCTCTTCTTCATTAATTGAATCATTTTGTATAAGTCTTTGCATATAGGTTTATCTAACTGTGAAGATTTATAAATTATAAGATTGTTGTTATTTTTATGTCTTGTTTGTCCTGTAATCAAACTTGAAAAGCATTGCAGCTATCATTTACGAGAAGCTCCTGGATAATTCGATGCGGGTTTCCTCCCTCCGATCGGCTAAGACAATCATCGTAGACAGGACAAATCTGGAGCGTTTCTCTAGGTCAGTTTGTTATTTATTTGTTAGTATAATATTAGTATTTTAGTTAGATATATGTTTAGTTAAATGTGTAGTTAGAATTAGTATATTAGTCGTTTAGTTTAGTTAGTTTTTATTTTATTTCTTATTCATAAAATTACAAAATCAACAAAAAATACCTCTCACTGTCTTGGGGCAGAATATAAATGAGTTTTTGAGGTTTTATTCAAATATGTAAATTGTAGATATTGTACATTTTGTGAATAAGTTTTATTTATGTTAGTAGTTAGTTAGTTAATTAGTTAGTAGATTGTATATATAGAATAGTTATTTTAGTTAGTTTTGTTTGTTTAATAGTTAGTTTTAGTTAGATTAGTTTATTAGTTTGTTTAATAGTTAGTTTTAGTTAGATTAGTTAGTTTAGAATAGTTTTCCTTTTTTTGTTTTCTTAAGACCTTAGATCGGCTAACGAAGCTGCTAAACCCGTCAGGGTGGTTCATCCCAAACGGCTTGGGTTATTAGACAACCCCAGACCGGTTCCACTCTTCCAGTTGATGGACGGTCAATTTCACACGTCAACAAATGGCATTAGAAGGAGGGCTTGAATTTAATTAATGGCACGAGGCGGTCGCAAGACTCCTCCACCACCTAATCGTTCACCTATTGTGACTAGAATCCATTCAAACGGTAATATTCCCCCTCAAATAGCAACTACTTCAACCGACGATCCACAGATCACAGTTGAGCCAGCAACCCCTAATCCTACAGGTGGTGACATACAAGAAATTGTCCGTCAATCTCTTATAAAAACACATAGTGCCTTAGCTCATATGAGGCAACCAAACCATCTGTGGGGTCAACCTTTGGACTTCTCTGATATCAGAGAACAATTAGGAGACACTAACCTCACTGTGAATCCTACAAATCCAATATTAAATCCTGCTACAGGAGGATCTGGGATACCTCCTTCACCACCTCCATCATCTCCTTCCTCTTCTGGAGGAGATTCCTCTGACGAAGGCAATTCCCCTTCTCAACCTTCCACACCCACTACACCAATGGAAAATCAGAACAACCCTGCTAGACCCTGGCTTGACCAGGATGTCGTAGTTGTACCTGGAGCTCAGCATCCTCTACCTAAACACCCGGAGAAATGGCTTCCCAAGTTTGATCCTGATTCGAAACAGATTGTTGAAGATCACATTAAAAAATTTATGTTAGCCATAAGACTCTGCAATGTCGAACATGAAGAAGTTGTATGTAGGTTGTTCCCTTATACTTTCGATGGCAATGCATCCACATGGTACTTTTCCCAACAACCCCATACCATTGTGTCTTGGGAAAAGTTTGAGTCATGCTTTTTGGAAAAGTTCGGAGACGGTAAGCCTCTGGAAGTCCTAGTCATGGACCTTTCTAGCTTAAGAATGAACCCAAAAGAAAAAGTTAAAGACTTTAATCAAAGATTCCTAACACTCAAAAACCGAATCCCTACGGATTCTATGCCTGCTGAGAGTCTTATAATAGCATACTACACTAAAGCTTTGCATCAAAGTATAGCTATTTGGGTTAAATGATCTAAGAAAGCCACGTTGTTAGAAGCCTTCGAGGAGGCCAGCCAAATTGAAAAAGACATACTTAGTCTTAAAGACTCTTCTAGCAATGAAATCGAGACTAGTTCCTCTTCCAAAAAGAAGATCAAAATCCTCCCCATACCCACTCAAAGTAAAATACAACCTGAAAGCTCTGATTTAGAAAACTTAAATAAAGTTGTTCAGAAACTATCAAATCAAGTTATAGACTTAAAAAGAATGACCGAAGAAGCTTCCTCGAGCAAAGGGCCTTACAAACCCCCGTTCCAGAAGCCTTTTCCTACCAACCGACCTAATCCAACCATCGAAGGCCTAAATCTAGAAATCCTACAATGCGCCCTTCAAACAATTCTAGAATCCCAAGATAACTTGATGCCTCCTGAGATCCCCGAGGAGGTAGTTGAACAAGAAACAATTCAAGAAGAAGAGTCTTCTCCAAACATTTTTGGACACTTCTTGGATAGCATATTTCAAGCTAACTTCGAGACAATTCATCCTTATAATACCAGGAGTAAGACAGCAAATAAATATTCTACCGAAAACACTACAACTTCGCCTCCAAAGAAATCTAAATCAGCTGAGACTAAACAGAGTAATGTGAACCCCAACTTAGATTATTATGTAGTTGAAGATCTTAAAAAGTTAAGGGCTAACATTTCCGTTTATGAGTTATTGAAATTTCCATTTTTGTTACAAAAAATGTTACAAAATATTTCAAAGAATGGCAAAAATGGTAATTCAAGTGGTAATAAGGTTGTGAAAAACAAAGTCCCTCAGAAGACTTCCACTAAAAACAATCTTGATCCTCAAGATAAAGGAAGCCTTCCTGTAAATAATGTAAATAATGTAGATAAAGTAGCTTTAGAAACTGCGAGTAAAAAGCCACAAGCTACCACTCTTAGTACTCGCAAAAATGTACCTCCTTTCTTGTTAACTTTCGAAATCTTCAACAGAAATGTGCATAATTGTATGGTAGACTCAGAAGCGTCATCCAATGTGATGCCTTGGTCTATTTTCCGAAAGATTAATGTTGAAGTTGAACCCTCTACTTTAAAAATCATACAACTTGATCGGACCAATGTGAAAGTTATAGGCGAACTAAAGAATGTGCTTATTAGATTATCGTCTAACCCCAAGGTTCATCAAATTATTGATATAATTGTTGTGGATATTCCAGAAGTGTATGGTCTCTTTTTAAGCAGGGACTGGTCGGAGCAGCTACACGGTTATTTTGCTACAGATTGGTCTCATCTATGGCTTCCAGAAAACGGTAAGCCTAACAAGATAAAAGTGAATCGTGAACGCTACCTTAAGTTCACAATCATAGATTTGAACGATCCCAACGAACCATTTACACCTTCTAATGATTCACCCGAAGTACAAGGGATGGATACCTTCTTCGGCAATTTCATGACCGAGACTTCACCTATCACCAATCCAGAACAACAGTCTGAGATTGTTGCATATATGCAGCCAACAGCTTCTACGCAACAGTTTTATGTGCCCGATGGAAATCAAATTTGGTCTCTTTATTTTGACGGGTCAAAGTCCAAAGAAGGAGGTGGAGCAGGCTGCGTCATTATTGATCCAGCAGGTAACAAGACATTAAATGCATGTAGATTGGAATTTGAATGTACTAATAATACTACAGAATATGAGGCTTTACTGTAAGGTCTCAGAAAAGCTTTGGATATGAACATTCAAAACTTGGTTGTTTTTGGCGACTCCGAAATAGTGGTTAGACAGGTAAGAGATTCTATCCACTGTCTGTCTCCGCATCTCAAAAGCTACCAGTCTAAGGTATGGAATTTAATGAATAAATTTTATGCTTTCAATATAAATTCCATTCCTAGATTAAATAATGTTGAAGCAGATTTATTAGCTAATGTAGCTTCTAAACTCCTTCCTGCAGAAGGCTTGTCCCCAGATGCATTCTCCGTTGAGCTGCTGTTTCGGCCATCTGTTCCCGACAACATCACGAACTGGAGAGTCTTTGACAACGATCAACAGATTATTAACTTTCTGCACATGGAAGAAACCTTTCAAGGCGTGGTGATAGACGAATGCACGCACGATGACAATTTGCATGATTTTACGGTAATACCTGATCCGAAAACTCCTAAAGCTCTATCGGACATGGTAAATTTGATACCCAAATATGTAGTTAGATTAGAGAAGTTTTATGATTTTGAAGATAAATTTAAAAAGACGGTCAACTGTAAAACTAATAGTTCCTCGTTATCTTATGAAAAAATAAACTTAGGAACTATTGAAAATCCTCAGTGCATTAATCTAGGGGTAAGATGTTCTAGACAAGAAAAAGCTGCATTTATTAAATTATTCAAAGAATTTAAAGATGTCTTTGCATGGACGTATGATGACCTTAAAACTTTCAACCCTAACATCATACAGCATGTCATCTCGATGAAGCCCCAAACCTTACCCTTTCAACAAAAATTGAAGAAAATGCACCCTAAACTCGAATCGACCATTCAAAAAGAATTGAATAAACTCCTAAATGCTAAGATAATTTTTCCTATTAGACACACTCAATGGGTTTCTAACCTCGTCCCAGTCCAGAAGAAAAGTGGGGAAATCTGACTATGTGTCGATTTCCGAAGCCTTAATAGAGCGTCTGATAAAGACAACTATCCTATCCCACCCATGGAACAGATCCTTCAACAGGTATCTGGTTCTGAGAGGCTATCCTTACTAGATGGTTTCTTGGGGTACAACCAAGTCCTGGTGTCTCCACCAGACCAACTTAAAACTACCTTCTGTACTCCATGGGGCACTTATGCTTATCGTAAAATGCCCTTTGGATTGATTAATGCTGGTGCCACTTTTCAAAGAGCAATGGACATTGCTTTCCGAGGCTTAATCAATCAATCTGTCGTAGTTTACTTGGATGATGTGACTGTATTTTCTAAAAATAAGGACGATCATCTAGCTGACTTACGAGCCATTCTACAACGATGTCGTAAATACAGCATCTCCTTGAATCCCAAAAAGTCCATCTTTGCAGTAGAATAGGGTAAACTCTTAGGATTCATTGTGTCTAGCGAAGGAATGATTATTGACCCCGAAAGGACTCAAGTCATCGTGAAACTTCCCCCTCCTACATCCAAAAAAATCTATGCAGTCTTTCTTAGGCCAGATTAACTTTGTGAGAAGATTTGTCCCCAGCTTCTCCGAAATGGTCAGGCCTTTGCAGAACCTAATAAAGAAAGATGCCCAATATCACTGGGGATCCATAAAAAATCAAGATTTTAATGCAATAAAGAAGGCCATAATAGATGCTTCGTCTCTCATGAGCCCTAACTTCTCTCAAGACTTTACACTCTATACTTTTGCCTCTGACCGTTCCTATGCCGTCGTCTTAACCCAAAAGAATGCAGAGAACAATAAAGTACCTATCGCCTTTATGAGCTCCTCTTTCAAAGGCGCTGAACTTAATTACCCAGCGGTAGATCGGCAAGCCTACGATGTTTTCAAAGTAGTTAAACACTTATGATCCTATCTTTTGAAGTCTAGGATGAAAGTCATTGTCCCCTACCCAGCCGTCAGGAACTTGTTAGTGCAGAAGGAACTTGGTGAAAAAAGAGCCAACTGGGTCACCTCCTTGCAGGAGTATGACTTAGAAATCACCCCAACTCAGATAGTGAGAGGCTAAGGGTTATGCAAGTTAGTTGTTGATTCAGCTACAGTACAGCAAGAAGAAAGCGATATGTCAAACCTAGGACAAAGTGATCAAAGTCTAATCTGTTGCACACAAAATCTTGTCAGTCCTTGGTATGACGACATAAGATTCTGTCTTGAACATGGGTCAGTACCTTGTCACCTAGATCCTGCTAAAAGAAGAGCGTTGAGATTAAAGTCTGCCTCCTTTCATCTAGTTAATGGTATCTTGTTTCGTGAGAGTTTTGACGGCGTAATGATGTGTTGTCTTGAAAAAGATGAAGCAGAAAAAGTCTTGCTAGAGTTGCATGCATGAGAAGCTGATAGCCATTTTGGTGGTGATACCACCGCTCACAAGGTTTTAAGAGCCGGTTATTACTGGCCCACACTTTTTAGAGACGCCCATGCCTTGTATCATAAATGTATCATCTGTCAGAAAGCATTAGGGTGGTTACAAAAACCAGCCTTTCCTTTGCAGCCCGTTTCAGTGGATTCTCCTTTTCAGCAGTGGGGCCTTGATATCATAGGTCCAATCAAGCCCCTGTCCTCACAAAAGCACAAATTTATTGTGACAGCCACAGATTACTTTACCCGATGGTCTGAAGCCGCTGCGTTAAGAACTGTCAACACCAGTCAGGTAATTGCCTTTCTAAATTCGAATATTATCACTTGTTTCGGTATCCCTGACTGTTTAGTATTTGATAATGCTTCTTACTTTTCCTCTCTTGAGATGAGCGAGTTCGCTTTGGAAAAAGGAATTAAGCTGAAGTATTTTGCTAGTTATTACCCCCAGGGCAACGGATTGGCAGAATCAAGAAACAAGAATTTGATCAAAATCATCAAGAGAACCGTGGTTGAAAATCACAAAAATTGGCACAATGCGCTTTTGAAGGCGTTGTGGGTTGATAGGGTAACGCCAAAAGTTGTTATAGGTAACTCCCCCTTTTTTCTTGTTTATGGCAGAGAAGCAATTATGCCACCTCACATTCTTCTTCCTTCACTACAATTGTCCCAGAAAGTCCAAGAAGAAGATTGTCCCCCTTTGGAAAGTCGAATTAACGCTTTGATGAAGCTAGAAGAGGTAAGAACCCAAGCTAAACGCAAGTTAGATCAGCATCAACTATTGGTTAAAAGTTGGTTCGATTATAACTCTGCTTCTGATAGAAATTTTGAAGTAGGCGACCTCGTCCTAAAGTGGGACAAACCGCATGAGGGAAAGGGAGAACACGCTAAATTTCAAAACTTGTGGCTTGGACCGTTTTTAATTGCTGAAAAGTTGGGTCCCAGTTCTTTTCGATTGTAGAATCTTGAGGGTCAGCTTGACACCTACCCGGTGAATGGCCAAGCCCTGAAAAGATACTTTGCTTGATAATAATCCTTGTATATTATGTACATATTTTTCTTTTGTTTGCTTTTTTTCATTTGCCTTTTGCTTTTGATTTTTCCTTTGAATTTATAAGTTTGTGTTTTTGGAAATACACATACTTGTACACTGAGCTATGCAAACCAAGACAACAGAAAATTCCTTCGCTGAAATAACGGCTAAGAAAATTTGTACAAATATCAATGGTATATTTTTG
The DNA here is from genome assembly GCA_010110895.2 of Picea sitchensis. NCBI lineage: Eukaryota > Viridiplantae > Streptophyta > Pinopsida > Pinales > Pinaceae > Picea > Picea sitchensis. The sequence goes on along the minus strand of SNQJ01S0005413.1, from coordinate 18,765 downwards.
AATTTTTTTATCTGTGTTGGAAAAAGTCTGTTGTTTGAAAGAAGATGACTGATTTCAATCTCTGAGTAAAAGCTTGTCATTATCATCTATTATATTTTTACACTGTCCCTATTCCTTAAGGGAATGACTCAAAAGATATCTCCCTGCCTTAGGAATTTTTTTTTGTAAATGAAACATCTCTGGATCTTAATGAAGGACAATTCTAAAAAATTCTGATGAGGTCTGAAAAAAATGTGTTAAAATATCATAATTTTCAGCGTCACCCCGCTCAAAAAACAAAATAAATTATTAATAGAGCTATGGGAAGTGCTTGTAAACCCGTCGGGATGCTGAACAGGTCTGCTGGCAGTGGGTAAATGCATGCATGACGCCAAGACAACTTCGTCGGGGCACTGAACAGGCTCGCTGGTAGCGAAGCAATGTCGGGTATATGAAAATTTGCAAATAAGAATCCTCTTAATGTCCTTTATTCTGATCCAGAACTTCTTGGCAGGATACAGATGTCAGAGTGGGTTAAATGGAAACCCTGTTGAGGCTATGGATGTCTGCTGGCAGCAGTGGCTCTGTCAACAATATTGGAGATTTTATCTTTAATATCATGATTCGTTGGTCTTAAGACTGTTATCAATTTTCATCTTTTAAAACACTGCTGGAATAATTGGTAAATAATGATGTTTATACGATTTTCTGGTTGTTGTTTTTGAGTTGGAATTATCTTTGTTGTCTTAATCTGAATTCGTTCCTTTCGGTAGAGATAACTGCTTCTACCAGTGTGTCGCCATTGTTGGCAGCCAATTCACATTTTTCTCTTGTCTTATAAGCTGCCTACACCAATGTTTTGCAAACATCAATTTTTCGTCGCAATTTTCAAATAAACGACACTTTTATTTTTACGACATTTGCACATTTACGTTCATTTTTGTTTTCACGACTGTAAGCGTGAAAACTTGGCCTTTCGTAGTCGCATTAAAATCATTATTTGAACTGTCGTTATCCTTCTTGTTGATGTGCCCATTGCGCTTACATTTCACTTATCATTATGCAGTTGGCAAAACCCTTTTGATCTGTACTCGTTGGACATTCTTGGATTGATTGTGTGACTTTCTCTCATTGAGTTTGTAATGCATGGGCATTTGGATTTATGTGTTCTTTGATTTGATCCACTTGAGCATTGGTTTCATGAAGATATATAGGTATTATGATTAAACCCTTGATATATTTCATTTGATATGATACCTATGTTCGTGTTTTCAAAACTATTGGCATGTTGATTATATGAAGAAGCATTGGCACATTGGTTAAACTCTTGATATGAGTTGTTACAATACATTGGCGCATTGGTCCAAAACATTGGTATTGGTTTCGATTTGTATGTTGGTTGTTTAAACCTATGGCATAACTCTGATTGCGCGCCCTGGTTTATACACTTACAGTTGATTTCATTGGTCGAGCAAGTGGCATGATTATTGAACTATACTATAGTGGGTTAAACAGCTATGAGTGTCGGTGGTTGTACATTAGCAATGACTATTATGCATGGCCAGTGAATATCTCCACCACCTTCGCACGATGTCATTAATGCCTATCCATTATCCTTGTTTCACCTCTGTTAGTTCGGGTAACCCTTCATGCACTCTGCTCCTGTGTATGCTATGATCCAAACCCTGGACTCACTGTGTGCTCAGCTCCATGGCACCGGTGGTGCAAATCGAGCCTAACGGTAGCCAAGCCTTGCTACTATTTGATAATTCCCAGAAAGACTTGGAGGATAACGGTTGGCTCACCTTTGTACAGCGATTCGAGGGTTTTAATTTATTTGTTGCACAGCAGTTCGCCCTGACTTTTGATGGCTGCAGAGCGAAGGTGGGTGACATTCAGTTGGAAATCAGCGAGGAGTTTATTAGTTCTGCTACAGGGTTACCATCCTCGGGCTAGCGTTGGTTTAAAAACTCTAAGGTCGAGGAGGTTCCATGGCCACTACTGTTCGTTTCGAGAAAGGTCACATCCTGTGACAGAGGTATGCCCATATCCATGCTTAAACCATGATGGAATGACCTTTTGATAGTAGTCAAACAATTCGTGACCTGTGAGGGTCGGTATAGACTCGTGTTTCTCTACCACCTGCGTTTGTTAATGAATTTTATAGGGTATCCACTGAATATGCCTTTCTATCTCCAGCGCAGCCTGTACAAAATGTCAAAAAGGTTTAAAGGGGAGAAGGCCGATAGTAGCCTATTCCACCATGGACTAATTAAACTTATCATTACTCATCACTTAAGCCTCCACGGTGATAGTTGGTGAGCTTTTATCGCTTGAAATGGTTTTGATGATACAGACCCTGTCCAGATTGACAAGCCTGTGGTTAATGAAACCAAGGTCGGGCCACCCGTGCCCTTCCATGTCCTAATTCCCTCTCTTAAGCCTTCGATCGACCCTGATATTGACTTACCCGACGTTATAACTAACAAGGCCGAGGCCATAAAAAATACTGTGAGCAAAAAGGTTAGAGGCAACCCTACTGTTAATGGCAAAGGAAAAAAGAATGCTCATCTTATCTCAAGAATGGCTAGGAATAAGCCTAAACGTAGTGCTGAACAGAATCCCATAATCCTTAGTGAGGATTCGGACTCTGACATAGAACATTTTCTAACTAATGATTACCCTTACTCACAGGGTCTGTGCCCCGAGCCACCTTATGACTTCATTTTGAATCCTCCCCCTTGCCTAAAAAACAATCCCAGATACCCAGGAATCAAACTACCTAACGAAACCCTCGGCAATGTAACCAAACCCTCACCTAGATCTTCGAAGCCCAGATAGTCGTCCTATGACCAATGTGATTTATGGTTGGAACGATACTATATAGACGTTCCTGTGCTTCAATCAAAAATTAAATCGTTGGAAAATCAAGTTGTAGTATTGACCAGCCAAAGAGACAAACTTCAAGCAACTGATAGGAAGCAGAGGACTACTGGTTCCATTGTTTTTCGAAATGTTGAATTGACTAGAGTCGTGGTCAATTCCAAAATGTCGTGATCAAGCCGTCTGCTCGTCATACAGGTATGAATTTTGATATCATTTTCATTTTGTGAATTCCTCGGATTAATGTAATGATGTGAGTTTGGTTTTCGAATAGCTCTGTCTATCCTTTGAAATGGCTCTGTCATAATGTCATTCATCCTATACATTGTTCTCACTTTGCTAAAAATGAATGAAATTTTTTATTTGGATACACGATTCGCTCATACCCAGTTTAGCCACTGATAGATTTTCATCGGATTTGATTCATTTGTCTGTTAAATTAATGAGATCGATGGTTTCATTTCGATTGGGTTTGTTTGTATCTAATCTGAACAGGAAGTTGTCATGCTAAATTTAGATTACAATCATGCTTCGATTTGATTTCGTTATGGTTAGATTATATCGGCTCTAATTTAGTTTGTGTGCTG
>SNQJ01S0005413.1:0-13879 GCA_010110895.2 Picea sitchensis | reverse complement strand
CTGATCTCTTTCATTATTTAAAAAGTACAGCAATTGCTTGTTTCAGTTAATGAATCACAGATTTCTCTTCTTCATTAATTGAATCATTTTGTATAAGTCTTTGCATACAGGTTTATCTAACTGTGAAGATTTATAAATTATAATATTGTTGTTATTTTTATGTCTTGTTTGTCCTATAATCAAGATTGAAGAGCACTGCAGCTATCGTTTATGAGAAGCTCCTGGATAATTCGGTGCGGGTTTCCTCCCTCCAATCGGCTAAGACAATCATCATACACAGGACAAATCTGGAGCGTTTCTCCAGGTCATTTTGTTATTTATTTGTTAGTATAATATTAGTATTTTAGTTAAATATATGTTTAGTTAAACGTGTATTTAGAATTAGTATATTAGTCGTTTAGTTTAGTTAGTTTTTGTTTTATTTCTTGTTCATAAAATTACAAAATCAACAAAAAATACCTCTCACTATCTTGGGGCAGAATATAAATGAGTTTTTCAGGTTTTATTCAAATCTGTAAATTGTAGATATTGTACATTTTGTGAATAAGTTTTATTTATGTTAGTAGTTAGATAGTTAATTAGTTAGTAGATTGTATATATAGAATAGTTATTTTAGTTAGTTTTGTTTGTTTAATAGTTATTTTTAGTTAGATTAGTTTATTAGTTTGTTTAATAGTTAGTTTTAGTTAGATTAGTTAGTTTAGAATAGTTTTCTTTTTTTTTGTTTTCTTAGGACCTTAGATCGGCTAACGGAGCTGCTAAACCCATCAGGGTGGTTCATCCCAAACGGCTTGGGTTATTAGACAACCCCAGACCGGTTCCACTCTTCCAGTTGACGGACGGTCAATTTCGCCCGTCAACACCTCCATATATTCCTATTCTCACTCATTGTACATGTGATCCATTTATTAGGTCGACCCCTATTACATATCCCTTTACACCATTACATACACATTTCCTTATATTCTTTCTCTCTTGCTGCCACTAATGATGATCCATCCATCAAAATTTAGTTATTTTTTTATCTTAATCCTTGATAGTTGGTTGTTGCAACAAAAAAAATTCCTTTGATTTCATGTGTTGTTGTAACTTCTCCAATTTGTTGTAATTGTTGGTCTATCATAATTTTCTATCAAATAATGGTTTTGTGTTTCATGAATATTGTTGATTATTCCATCTTCTTCCTTGGTAATGTTGGTATCAATCTTCTTTTCTATCTTAACAACTTTCTTGGTAATGACAATATTGGTATGGTTCCACCTTTGATGGTTTTCCTTCATTCTACACAACCATAACATCGATCTTATTTTCAAATATAATGTCATCCCCTATCCTCCATGATTGGTCTCTAATACTTCTTTATTTTGAGTTAATACCATCATATTTGGCACGTAAATCCTCAAGATACAAATCAAAATCTTCAAGCATTTTATGGTGATCATCTCACATTTTTTCTTCCTTCTCTTTCTAAATCTAAATGGCGATAATATCCATCAATTTATTTCATCCTTCTTCAATTATTTCTTGCATTTCTTATTTGATATCATCAACATATAACGATTCTTCAATAATTGTACTCATTTATTTACTAATGATCAGTAATTTTTCCTCTTGTAGGTGACTTTTCACATGCTTAACATCATTAAGATGTTCTTTACTATGTTTACAAAACCTTTTCATTTTTTCATCTTTCTTTTTCAATTCTTCCATTAGCTTGTCTTTTTCCCACTTCCCTTTGCTAATGTTTTATTATTTTAATTTGTGAACATATTTATTGAGTAATTCATTAAAGTCACATATCTTGGATAACTTATCACCCTTCTTCCTTATCTCTTATTTTTCCTATTTTAATTCATCTTGAATTTTATGCATCACCTCCATTTTGTCTCCCCAATACATTTATTTGAGAACAATTCTTCAAATACTTCCCATGTTGCGTAGAGCTTAGTATCTTAATCAAGTATTTTCCATCACTTGGAAGCTCCACCATGAATAAAAAAAATAGGATATATATCAGATCATTTACCACCCTCAAACATCCATAGGGTCAATTTCATCTTCATATCCACTAAATGTAGGTATTTCCATTGATTCTTAATGCTAGGTCTAACCAAAATCCCCATATTTCAACCTCACTACATCAAAAATATTGATCTCAAATGGTTATGATCCTTTTCCCAATATATTCTACTTTATTTCCACCTTCCAATGGATTTTGAATTACCTAAATCGAACCTTCCAATCAAAAGTTACGTTAATTGTAAGTTAACGTACCGTGAACATACCTTTTGAAACACTAATTTGGAGACTATCTTGATAGCCAACCTTGGACCTAATGTAACTTTGAGATCTTTGCACTTCTAGGGATTGTAATAGTCTAGCATTCCTTCTCTACAATGCCATAGGTTTCACTAAATTTTGATGTGCTAATAAAAAAATTATGTTAACATCCCCAAACTTAATGATTTTGGCACCCTCTAGGAATGAAAATTTGTATGGTATGCCATGCATCCAGTTTTATAGAGATGATTCTTAAATTTAGACATGCAATAGTCTGGTTCATCTTATTTCCAATTCCATTGGTGCAATTCAATTTGGAGCTCTCTAGCTTCAAATATGACTAGTTTATTGAGAACACTTGTTTGAGACTAGTTTTAGGACTAATTAAATCCCTTACTTCCATAGCTTGTAACTCTAAAAGTATAATGAACTAAAATATGATATTTTGGCATAAGGTACTTTGTTATTCTTCTATCAATCCTAAAAAAACTATCACTGAAAATATCTCCAAAAGAATTCAGAGAGAAAATTTCAAGATGACTCATTTGAAGGAGCTAAACCAAATTATCGTTTGCTCGGACACCACATGTTTTGTACCAAACACTTAAAATAACATAATAAACTAGAGTGTACACATTATACATAATATGTGAGCATGGAGAATAACTCCCAAAGATATAATAGAGATGATGTATAAAAAACTCCTTGTATAATTTATCCTTGAGGGTTAGCTCAAGTGATCATGAGCCATATGTCAAATCTCTCCCCCCTGAAGTAGGAGAGGTCACAAGTAAAAATCTATTGATCCCCTCGAGGTTAGGCTAAGTAATTAGGACCTATGATTTACCCTGGTTACCACCCCTGAATGGTGGTGAAGTCTCTTAGGATTTCCCATGCATGGTATATGGAGAAAAATAAAACCCTTATAAAATAGGATAACTTCCTTAAATAACCCAAAGTTGAACCACATAACCAAATCATATGTTCATGTCTCAATAATGACTATATTTAACTCTATTTATACCTATTTTCATTCATTGCATGTGTATTCCCTTTATTAAGTTGACCCCTATTACATGTGTGTTTACCCCATTACATACATATAACCCCATATATGCCCCCCTTGAGGTCATAACAATTTAAAATGTCAATTTGGGATTTTGTTACTTGTAATTTCAAAATCTCTCTATCGAATGGCATGTTCTCTTCGATCGGGATAGGTCAACTTCGAAAAGTTTTCTTCCCTCGGAACCATACTTGAGAGTTTCCTACCTCATACAACTCAATCAACTATTCTTTAGTTTTCTACCAAAATTTCCAAAATATTCTCAAATTGGAGATGATTCATTGGGAGTTCAGATTAACTAAAGGACCAAAAAAATTCAATGACACGAGTTTTTGATTTCACTTCCAAACAATTCAAGGATCAAGTTCTATATATTCTCCTACCCTCAAGAACATGAAGTATAGGACGAGTAATGTGTTTATGTAATGTCCATTATGAATTTTCATCAATTGTCACTATGATTTGTGTCCTTCATTGTTGAAATTCATATGTTTGCAATTGTTGAAATTTTGAATGTAAGATTGGTAAAAATTTTGAAAGTGATAGCATTGAAAATGTCGAGTTAGGATTTTTTTACTTATAATGTCTTCATGGAATGTCCAATATGAGTTACAGTTAATGATTTCTTTGATTTTCATTCTTTGTTGTTGAAATTCTTATGTTGTCAATTATTGACATTTTGAATTTAAGATTGTTTAATGCCTACAAGGAATAATGTTGAAAATTGCAAGTTGGGGTTCCATATATTTTGTAATTTAGCTACTTCATATATTAAAAATTTAACAAAAATAGTATAGTAAGTCGAACTAGAGAATTTGAACTACACTGATAAAAAAAATAATGGATTTGTTCTATGTCCAATATTTTCGCATATATGGACTTAACAAAGAACTAATAATTCAAAAAAGGAATGTATTTATTCAGTTCTAGACCAAGACATCCTAAAATTTGTAACAACATTGTTAATCCTAGCATTTGTAACAACATTGCTAATCCTAGCATTTGTAACAACATTTGTATCAACACTTGGAATCACAAAGGCTAATCCTTGGATTGAGATTTGGACTAAACATTGATTTAGGTGGGAGGAGTTTCCCCTCCTAGATTGGTCCTAGTAGTTTCTTAATTTTTTTTTGTTCCCACCATTGTATTTCTCTGATCTTATTCCTTTTCCATTTCAATTATTCCCTCCTCTTCTAGGGATCGACTTCCTTCCTCACAACCCCATATAAAATTTGATTGAATTTTCATATTTCTTGTCATGTTGATCTAGTTTGTTAAGAACTCGAGTGTGCTGGGTGCCTTTAACTTCTATATTCAACACATTGAAAGTCTTCATGTGCCAATAAAAATTCACCACCTTTAGAAATTTAGCATCTTTACTTCTTGGAAATCCTATATCAGGTACCCAAGGAATCATCTCCCTGTCTACTCTATCATTGGATGTTAGACTCATTCTCTCCCTTACCCTATTCTCAATTTATTCCACTTCTTTCTTGACCTCCATAGAGAACGTACTATCATTGTAGATATCTAAGACATGTTATTCAAGGGTCTCAAACATGGGTTTGAGGTGACCTTTCATTTTCTATGCCTTCTCTTGAATAAACCTTAGATGGTTCCCCCCTACCCGGACTCTTTGTTTCTCACCATATTGGGTGGCCTCCCTTTCAACAAAAAATACAAAAACTATAACTTAGCACAAAATCCCAAACCAATGGAACCAGACTAGCCCATAATATTTCCAAATTAATTATCAATAAACATGTAGGGATATTTTGAGTCAAATAAACATACCTCTACTAATTTGACACAACTCTCCTAAGCCATTGAATTCCCATCATTTGATCACAACCATTCATAAATACATCTGCAATAGGTCCCCTCTCAACAATTATTGTAACATACCTAGCCTCCAATTTGAGTCCCATCACTACAAAAATGACTTAGCCTTCTAAATACGAATCTAAAAAATATTCCCATGCATATAAAACAAAACCAAGGGGTAGTGGGCCCATAAAAATTACAGCAAAATAACATGTTGATTTACCCAAGCATCTAACAACATTTATAAAAACATGAATGCATCCACTAAGCATATAGAAAACACACAAAAAATTCAAATAATCATTTACATAATGAAATATTCATAATAAAAACAACAGACATGTATCTGTTAATAATTAACCAAATGGCTACATATGGAAGATGAACATCCCAGCCATAGGCATTTCTATTCATTTTCTCTCAACAACAGGCCACCCCCGAGCTAAGGCTATGAGGCCAAAAGGAGATCCAACCCTCTTGGCTATCCACTTTACACACACAACATCCCCAAACCCAATTTCCAAACTCTAACAACAATTCCAATCCACCAAATCTCTTCCCCACAACCTACACAACCTAAGGAATGTACCCCCTTCACTGCTCACAGTCCCTCGAGATGTACCATTTGTTTATCAGGGCTTCTAGTGCTCTCAGTATGCCAATAATATCTCATTTGGGGACTCCAATAACTCTCAGCTACTTCAGGAGTTCTCACAACAACCTTCACAAGGCTCTTGAGCCATTTCCTCAACATGAAAATGCACTACAAGCTTACAACCTGTTTTACAAGAACACGTGCCTCTTTATCAACATAGAACATAACCAAACCATAGTTGCCTTCAAGCACAACATGGATGATGTTCTTCCCAGCACTCAACTCCTCCCTTACTGCTCAAAATCTTCCTACAAAAACTATCTTCTTTGGCCATACGAATTTCCTTTTCCTCAAGCCAATTGATTGCTCACTCTGCCCAATGTTGATTGTACTTCAACCCCATGCTCCCAAATAACTATGGGATGTGACTCTCACACCCACCTTCTTACATGAGTTTAATGATGGAATTTAGGAACACTCAACAACAATATAAGGTTATATACAATAATAATAATTCCAGGAATGTAGGTTGGATTGATACCCATGAATATTCCCCCTTTGGACCCCTCTCTCTTGTGGAATAATATCCCCCCATCATTTTCATCCCTCTCGTATCGCCACCAATGATTAGTGCTTTTATTAATCATTTCAATATACATAATACATAGTTTTACCCTTGGCCATTTTAAACAATATGGGATCCTTTCCCCAACACATTAGCTTACTAGCCTAATTTACATTTATACAATTACATTATAATTTATGGGGATTAAAATTGGGGATGTTACAAGTATGATCCATGTCAAATCTTGTCCTATGATGGGATGGTGTGAATCAAGGTTTGAGTAGGGAAGGCAGAAAATCATGGCTTGAAGCATCATATTTCTCATTAATTTTGTCCTCACCATGCATGGCTAGGAAAAATGTAACCTTTGCATGCATCTTTGACTAACACACCACTCTATTATCTTATATCCTCCCTAACACCCCATTCAGGGGATCCACATTTATATTACTGATGCAAAAGAAATCCTCATTAAGTCTACTATGTTCCATAATTTCTCAGTCCATGTTCAGATCATGTTGGCCTCTTAGCATTCTCTCGTTGGTGAGTCTTTCGGCCAACCCATTTTCCCTGCATTGCACAAGAAAGTATTATCACTAGAAGGTTCTTAATAGGATCCACTATGCTCTATAGCCCATGGTGAGTTGTTGGTTACTTGAAATACTTTTAGACATGGAACTATTTTGCAGGTTTATCATAGCATTGACCAGAATTTGTGAGTACCCCTCTACCACCAAGTTATAATAACCCATGAGCTTGGCTATTTGGGGACCCTTCTCCAAAGTAAAAAGTTCTACCCTATTGTTAGAGTCATGCCATGTGAAGCTAGAAAAAACTTGTAAAATGTTTCTAGACTTGTAAAATGTTCCTACTTGAGTTAAATGAAGTATATGTGTGGCATGGACCAATTCTCTAGAGATCTCACCTAAGCATGAAGGGATTGGGATATGATGGTTATGCCCCTAAGATTAAGACCACATGCTACTACAATTGTTTTACCTACTCTAACATATCAGGTGATCCCTTTTCCAGCTTGATGCTTCTATGGATTTCTTTTTATGTTACTTTGCATATCCATCCTTCAGTCTACCATATATATCTACTGGTTTTTTAATATTACCCTATTGCATTCTTTCAAGATCATGCATAGGATAAAACATGTAAATACTCACTAGATTCTAATTCAAAATTGGGTTATCAAATGAGGAATATTTCCAATCTTCCAAATTTTCCAATAGGTCATTCATTTTTATTTGATTGTGTCTAAAAGTTTCTACACCTTTGTCCCACATAACCAATGCTTGATCATAATTGTTGAAGAGGTGTTCTATTGTTTCTTCCTCTTCCCTACACATATAGTAGATGGAAGGCCCTTCAAATATTCTCCTTAGTAGCTTATTCCAAGTGAGAATTTTTCTCATATCCAAGAGCCAAAGGAAAGTAAAGATTTTCATCCAAATAATTAGGCTCCATATTTTCTTCCAAATCTTTGGTTTTCTAGAGTATGATGCTTAGCTTATAGCATATAAGATTATTTTATCAAGAAGCTACCCCCCCCGCCCAACCCTTTTGTCCCCATATCAGAATATCAACCCCCTCTTTGATCCTTATTTTCTACTCACTCAACTCATCCTTAAAAACTTTCCTCACATCCTTTGTTATTTTTTGGTCACTCAACTCATCCTCATTTTCCTTGCCCCATTTGTTATTAGTGCTAGCCAACTCTCTCCTATTTTCCAAATTTGTCAATATTTTTTCTCAACTTCTATCTCATCATCCCAATAAATGTTAATGTAGTTTTAGATGAGGAAATGAAATAATGTTCCAATCTCTCCTAGTGAATCTTGTAGCATTAATTTTGATTTTAGTTGCCATAATTCATCATGAAAGAGTGATGTGGTCCTCAATATGACTTCCCAAAAGCAGTGTGGATGCACTAGTCCTTTCTTTTTCCAAGCATTATTCAATAGCATAGATCCTAGTCAAGTGCCTTTCATCCTAATTAGGTTCTAGTCCACCATATATGAGGCATATTTGATTCTCTAAATCTTTATCCATATCTCCTCTTTTCTCTTTATCCATATCCAGATGTTTTTCATGTTAGATCCTTACCCACAGTCTATAGGTATTTCATTTCAATCTCTCTTGAGCACTTCAACGTGTAAACTTTGTCCCAAGCTACCAAGGCCCATTTCTTTCCTTCTTTGAACCTCCCCATAGAAAAGTCCTTTGGATATGTTAGTCCTCGAGATGTTCCTAGTTATTATTGGAACGATGCCAAGGATCCTTGGAGCTAAGACTCGAATTGGGTTTTCAACCTACCTTGCTTAATCACGTGCATTAACAACTCACAACTCATATAACATTCAGACATGATGGAATAAACATCGAACCTACAAGGGAAATTTCCTTTCTACATACCATTAAATTCAGGTTAAAAAGGTGAATGAATGTGTGAAATAAATATACGCATACAAGGTATTCATTGAAAATAAATCATGCAAGGCATAATGTGAAGAAAATGCGTTTAGCAGTCAAGAATTCGAAAGTATAAACAATGATGTATTTTGTGTTTGTTTAAGGTATATGCTTCATACAACTCATCATTCAAAATATCAAACATTATACATATTTCTGAGTGTATCAAACAAGAAATGAAAAATATTGGTCATAACATGAAATCGACCTCATTCATACATGGAACCAGACATATTTACAACATATATGGTGCTAAAACTATTATTGAGATATTTTATTGATGAATCTTTTAGAGTAAATTTCATAATGGAAGAGACGGGTTTTCAAGAAGAAATTACAATGGAAGAGAAGAAAGAGGTATTTTACAAACTTATACTACAGGAAGTCATTGAAACCCTATAAGCTTGTTGATTTCCTTCTCATAATATGTCCTTCTGCCTGGAGATGGGATGATCTCTGAACTTTGAGATTCAGATACTCTTCCTCTCTCTGTCTACTAATAAAATTTTTATAATAAGACTATCACTCTTTTATAGATGTATTTACATGAGAAAACCACCTCTTTACACTCTATACCACTTCTTGATTCTTGATACCACTTCTTGATCTTGAGTGGTTTTTATTTAGTAAAAAAAATTTACCTTTTACATGTGTAAAAATCATTTAAACAAAATCACTTATAAGGAGGTTGGGCATGTGCCACTTGTCTAATCTTGCCTTGGAATATATACCTTTATATATTGACATATATTCTTCCGTACCTTTCCCATTGGGTATTCTAATTGATTAATATGCCTTCTAAATTCGTCCAAATCAATGAACCTTTCATATGATGGTGGAAGGTGATTCTTAAAAATCATTTTGAGAGTGCACAATAATGTAAAATCTCCATCCAACATATCCATTACATCATATCCTTTCAGGGGTCCTTCCAATTGGGAAAACCTATTGTCATCATTTCTCCTGTTATCCAAAGTTTCCGATAGTTTTTCTGTATATAGAGGTCTCTAGCACCATCCCTCAAATTAGGCAACACAAAGTTGAATACTTCATTAAAAAAATTCTTGAATGTAGAAATCTCACAAGTGAGCTCATGTACCTTATGCTTTGTACTTTGCATGATTTTCCTCTTAGCCAAAATCTTCTTGGAATCCATAATGAGGTTCGTTCTATCTTCTATATTTATATCTTTAATCTTCTCCTTGGATATACTATTTAGGAACTTGATCAAATCACTAGCCACTTCTGGTTTTCCTTCCAACTCTGTGGCCATTATCTTGATCTCTTTGACTCATGCAATAATCAATCCAAACTCTTCTTGGATTAATTTAAATTGAGTCCAATTCAAAAAGCTATTGTTGTTATCTGGTCGCAAATCATGTATTTATCTCCTCTTAATGTATCTTTACCTATGGAATTCTACTTCATCTAAGCCAACTATTGTTCAACTTGTTCCTTTGCAATGCTTACATGTCCTAAGAGTACCTCTCTACTCTTGTAACATCCTCACTATAATCCCTAGTTTAATCAATGCATAATATAGATATAAATGTGGCTATGGCCAAGTAATGTAAATGAGAAATGTATTTTCTAAATTGTAAATAAATATAATGTAATACCAACTATTTGGATATGGATAGAGATGCGGGGGTGATTAATCCACAAGAGAGGGGGAATTCCTAGAGAGTTTCCAAGAGGGGTCCAAAGGGAAACAATTTATGGGTATTAATTCAAACCCACATTTCTTAATTTTATTATCATTTGGGGAAAACTTATATTTTATGGTTGAGTGTATGAGAGCCCAATCATTCAATATCCTCCATAAGGTGGGTGTGAGAGTCACATCCCATAGTTATTGGAGAGTATGGGAATAAATTACAATCAACATTGGGTAGAGTGAGAAGTCAACTATCTTGGGAAAGGAGATGAAATTTGTATGGGTAGTAACATGCAACTTAGACATTTAGTTTTTTACATGAGCAAGAGAAAAGTAAGGAAAAAGAGAAAGGGAGCTACAGCAACAAGATTGGGTGAATTATGGAGAATGCTGAAGCATTTTTGGAGCATTTTGGAGTTGGAAATTGAAGAGTCGAGTTGTCAGGCATGAAAAGTGAACTTCTGGGTGAGTTGCATTCTATCAACAAGCATTTGTTGTTGTTTTTTTTGCTGGTGGTTTTCCTAGCAATGAGTTCCCTTGAGTTCCCAACAAAGAGATTCCTAGCTACCTAAGCCAGAGAGACCCTAATGAATGAATGGGACACATGATGGACTAAGAGTAGTGAAGGGGTACATTCCTTGGGTTGGGAAGGTCAAGAGGGAGAGATATAGAGGGATTTTGGGATAGCTATAGGAGAAAACTAGTGGATTGTGTCATATTGAGTTGTGAGGGATTGTGAGAGGCACCCTTGTTTTGTGGATTCATAACCATAGCTCGGGGGTGACTTGTTGTTGAGAACTAGAATAGGAAGTATATAGTTGGGTGGAACATCCTTCCCAAGCAGTTGGTTGCACAAGTGTTGTATAAAAGATAAGTCTTTATCTATTTGTTGAGTTATTCAATGAATTTTATTTATGTGCTTAACTCTATATATGTGAATGGTTAATTGTTGTTGTGAATGATTTATTAGTTATATTCATGGTCATTTAGAGTGATGTAGATGCATTTAATTACAGGTATCCGAAATTAGTTGAATATGTGTTTAAATTGTAGCTGGTAAGCTACAAGATTTTGATTATCAAAAGAAAATTTAGTTTTTTTTGTGTTTTTCCGCAAGTAATGTTCCATGGTTAAGATGGGGGATGTTACATAATGATATCAAAGCTCAAGGATCAACAATGATCTTGTATGGTCCAGGATTGAAAACGAATTGAGAATATTCATGGTTACAGATTTCATTCTATGACAAATTTGGGGGAAAATGGTGGACCAAAGTGAAATCCCCAAATTTTGAGCAAATTTCGAGTTTAAGTGCTTAAGAGCAGTTTAAGAAGGTAATTCATGGCGTCGATTTGTAGGTTGTAGAGTCCATTTTGGCCTAGAGGGGTGAAATCATGTGAGTTTCATGATGGTCATGAAGTTTAGTAATCGACGACCCAGATTAATTCAACCTAGAGAATCGTTCTTCGAAAAAAGAGAATTATGATGGTTCAAAAAGGATGGTTTCTGATAAGACTCTAGAAGGAGGTTGTCAGAAGGTTTGTTCAAGGAGAGTGCTTCTGATGGGTGAGTCCAATATAATGATCATGATAGGCTATCGAAGTTACTTCTTCGGAAACGTTAGTAAGAAAGGAAAATCCCTAATTTTTATGAGATGGGTCCGATAGTGTTTTGGACTGAGGATTTCGAGGAATTGAAGTTGTTGATGGAAAGAGTCTGAGAAAGATTTGCAACATTCTTGCGGAGGACTATTCACAAATTGGAAAGGCTAGGAAGATAAATGATTGGTATTAATCTTGATTTTGAGATGAACAGTTGGATATGAAGATGGTTACAACAGTAAATTAGTGAATTTTTCCATGAAAAATTTGAGTTTTGAAGTCTTCATCTTCCAGGGCATTTTTGAGGGCTTAAACAATGTTTTTAGAAAATCAATTTTGTTTAAAACTATGTGTTATTCTAGGACACATAGTTTCTTCTTCTAAAATGATAGAGCTTGGAGAGATCTTTCCAGCAAGCTAAATAGTTTTCCAAATGGAGGTTGTATGAGGAAGTTACATCCAAAACATTCAAGGGTAAAAATTTAGTACCAATTTTCTTTTAGAGGGCATAACTCCTAGCTCATGAGTCATTTTGGGGCCCATGAGTAGTCTATGGAATGCCCATGAACTATATAAGTCATCCATGGAGCCAAATTTGAGTTATGGGTGCCTAAAAATGTGTTGGGAGAGAAAGAGGACAGATGTAGCATGCAGGTTTGAAAAAGAGAAAATGGTCAAAAAATTTGAAGACCACAACTTTTAGATCGAAACTCGGAATTGGGAAAATAAATAGTCAATGGAAAGGTATTTAGGAGGAGAATCCATCTATTAACCCAAAAAAATATTTTAAGCAGACAATTTTACATTCAACTCAAAATAATATGATTGGTGGCATTAAAGGGAAGAAAAAAAAATTATGATTTCTTTTCCAAATTGTTTATGTATTTATTTTCATCTAATAGAAATAGTTTGCATACAAATTTTCTGCAGAATTAGAGGTTCATAGAATTAGTTGGGTTTCTATATGAGAACCACAATAATAGAAGATTCCCAAGGGTCCTACAGTCATGAAGAGGAATTGAGAGGTATGCATGTCAGCATGGGGAATGTTGAGACTGAATCCAATGGAAGAAGAGACATGCATGAGCTTGTAACTATGAGAAGCCACTACATAGAGAAGTGTAGAGCTATAGAAATGATAATGAAAAGATTACGAAGGCTCAGGAAGAGATACTTCAGAGATTGAACATGTTTCAAAAGTAATCTAATAAGTACTCTGGCACAAATCCCAAAGCTAGTGCTAGACAAGTGACAACATCCAAATCCCATAGCAGAAGCGATGGGCATGGGAATGATAGGAATTCAAGGAGTAGGAGAAATTGCCATCCTTCCCCAGAGAAATCCACTAGGAGAGTCCATGCTAGTTTGGGGCCAGGGAATATCCCAAGTGTGTCCCCTTTCAGGAGGCAGAGCAGAAGGCCTAAGAGAGACATCTTGCAAGGTGACTCAGGAAAATCAAGCCACCAGATTTCAATGGTGAGCATAGGAAGGGAGAATAGGTTGAGATCGGGCTATTGGAAATGAAGAAACATTTCCAACTGCATGAATACCCCTCCATGGTAGAAACAAGAATTGCAACCTACCACTTGCATGGAAAGGAAACCATGTGGTGGGATTAGCTTAAACAAGTCAAGAATCTTGATGAGAAGAGGGTCTCATGGAGGCAATTCAAAGGATATTTCCAAGAGAAATATTTTTCTGAGAATTACTATGAGAGGAAGATGAAATAGTTCTTTGAAATCAAGTTGGGATGCATGAAAATGTATGAGTATGAGAAGAGGTTCTTTGAATTGTTGAAGTATGTTGACTT
>SNQJ01S0005412.1:174703-199556 GCA_010110895.2 Picea sitchensis | reverse complement strand
ATGACACACCATTTTCTTGTGGTGTTCCTGGAATTGTCTTCTCTCTACAAATCCCATGGTATGAATAATAATCATCAAAATACTTGCTACAATATTCAACTCCATTGTCTGATCTGAGACACTTCAACCTTTTTCCTGTCTCATTCTCAACCAAAGCTTTCCATTTCTTAAAATGATCAAAAGCATCATATTTTCGTCGAATGTAATAAAACCAAGTTTTTCTAGTTGCATCATCAATAAAAGTAACATAATAACAAGAGCCACCAAGAGATGATACATGAGTTGGTCCCCATACATCTGTATGCAAAATCTCTAACCTTGCACTCTTCTTTTCTTTTCTGACTCTGAGAAATCTGACGCTCTTCTATTTTCCATAAACACAATGCTCACAGAAATCCAAATCAATTTGTTTAAGATCTGGCAAAAAATTTGTTTTGTGGAGTATTTTCATCCCCTTCTCACTCGTGTGTCCAAGCCTATGATGCCACAATGATGTATCCACTCCTGTAGAAGCTAAAGAGATAGAAGAGTCCATATTACCAGTGCATAAATACAATGTACCTACCTTCTCTCCTTTTGCTATCACCAATGATCCTTTGGTGACCTTCCACACCTTATCTGTAAATATGGATATACAAACTTCACTTTCCAACTGCCCTATTGAAATTATATTTTTCCTTAGATCTGGAACATGTCTTACCTCTTTCAACAACCATTGGTTTCCCTTGCTTTGCTTTATTTTTACCTTTCCCATTCCAAAAATTTTGCATGGTGCATCATCACCCAAATGAACCTGTCCAAAATCACTTTGAACATAATCTAGAAAATGTTTCATATGGGGCGTGGCATGAAATGAAGCCCCTGAATCTACTACCCAAGACTCAGAAACATTATCTACAGAAAGAATCAAAGCATCTTGTAACACATCACCTGTTACATTTTCTTCCAAATTTTTCTCTTGCTGTCCATCTCTTTGTTTCTTTGGAGATCTGAAGTCTTTCTTCAGATATCCTTTCTTCCCACAATTCCAACACTCTTTCTTTCCAAATATGGATTTGGATCTTCCCTTCATAGAATTCTCGCGGTTCCTTGAGCCCTTTCCTCTATCCTTTTGTCTTCCCCTGTTCAATTTATTACCTGATGTCTCACCTGTGATTTTCCATTGCATTTCCTCGCTAAGGATAACACTAACAACATCATCAAATTTTCAATTATTTGAACCAGAGACATAATTACTTACAACCATGACCAAGCCGTTTTAGCTTTCTGGCAATGAGCACAAGATTAGAAGAGCCCCGACCTCATCATCAAAGTCCATTTTTACAGAACTTAGTTGATTAGTAACCGTATTAAATTCGTTTAAATGATCTGCAACATACCCACCTTCTGACATCTTCATATTAAATAATATCTTCATTATAAATACCTTATTGGATGTTGAGGGTTTTTCATACAGTTTAGCCAATGTGTCCATAAACTCCTTTGTTGTGTTTTCTTTTGAAATATTGAAACCATTGTCGCCGCCAGGATCAACAATATCGTTCCTAGTGCCTTTCTGTCTAGAACCTCCCATTATCCATCCTTCATGGTCATCGACTTCTTTGATCTTCCACCCAATGGTAGGAATAGATCCTTCTGATATAAATAATCTTCCACATGCATCTTCCATAACTGGTAGCTTTTACTGTTAAATTTCTCGACCCGAAACTTTCAATATTCCGCCATTACTCCCACTCGTACCATGAACCTTCTTTTCCTATGAGTTACCGTTCACTATGATACTAGTTGTTAGAAAAACAGGATCACGAAGCAATAAAATAAAACAAATGCGGAAATAAAACACAGAAGATACACAATACAATAGAGACACAGATATACATGGTTCACCTAGTGTGGGCTACGTCCACTAGAGAAATTTCCAGGTCCTTCCTTTATTATTATCCAACAAATGAAGGAATACAACCTACATCACACTCATTGTAACTTCCTCTTCTTTCTATCAAAGTATCCTCACTCAGAATACAATATTCACAATGATACATAGACACAATACATTTCCCTCATAAAAGAGGGTTTCCTTCTAGGGAAAAAAACCCTAACATAACTTCTAACGTCAGATCTGCAACCTTATAATGAATGATCAAGATTTACTATGAAATTACAATATACATTTACAAGGAAAATTTTCCTTCGGGGGCTTCCCCCCTGAACCCTTGCATGGAGGAGTTTACAATATTCCAAGATGTAAAGTCTTCATGGTGTATAAACACGACTGGAAACAAATACCTATGAATCAAGAAGATAATCAGGCTCCATAACCAACAATCATCATCTTTATCAGTCATACATCAACATTTAATTCATGGCGCACGTGATATCAAATTCTTACAATCATTCATCAACATTAAATATTCGTTGCACACAAGAGTAAACAAACTCTAGAACAATCACATGTCAACTTAATTAATGGCACAAGAGAAAACTAGTTACTAAATCAATCATATATCGACATAATTTCATGACACAAGATTAATTAGCAACTTATTCATGACACAAGAGTGATCAACAATAAATTCAAAGGTGCAAGAGAAAGTAAATACTTCATCAATCATACAACGACAAAGGTTGAGGCACAAGTGCAATCACTTTATTTTTATGGCGCAGAAGCGAACATCTATTTATTTCAAGGTGCACAACAAATTCTATTACAACATACATCACATCATTTTAATTGACGCAAATGCCACCCTTAAAAATTTTAACAAGAGTCCAACTACAATTATCATATAACAATTGATTGACACCACTACCATCTACAAAACATTCCAACGATAGTCCAAAGACAATAACACATATCAATTAATTTGACACAACACCGCCGATGAACATTCCATTTAAGAATTCCATACGAGGTTAAATATTCTCAAGCCATACATTAAATCATTCATAACCATTCATTATTATGAATTCAAATGCTTGCATTACCATCATAAAACTTCCATGTGACTTTCAGATTTGGAGATTAATTATATGTGTTTTATAAAAGTTGGCAATCACATCATAATAGTGGAGATGTGAACATGAAAATACCCTCAGACAAACCTGTCAACAATATTGAAAATATGTGTATACTCGCCAAATTATAAATCCTCCCCTCAACAACCATGTCACACTATCCAAGGTATGAACATAATGACCAAAATATAATTCTATGAAACTTCCAAAATTTGATTAAGATTGAAGAACTCCATTCCTTGAATTAACCATAAATGTTTATCTTGACGACAAACCTTCATTTTCATAAACAAACACAATACACATCGAATAAATTTAATAAAGAGAAAATATCAGTTTCATGTTGGAGTACCCCATCCTCGAACTCCTTCTTGGGGAGAGTTCCATCGAAAATTTGTGTAATCATGTGTCCATGTAAAAAAAATTGATAAAAGAAGGGAAAAATATAACCTGGCAGTTATTTTATGCATTCCCTTATTAGCGACCATCCATTTCATGATATAATATGCCATTCACCTCGAAGGACAAGTGAAAGAACAATACCATGCTCAAAGGATTTCCGTCTAAAATCCATGTAACAATGGGTGCACATAAGACAAAACAATGAAATGAAAAGGGGCAAGTCACTACATGAGAAAACAAAATGGTTTAGACAGAAATTTCCAATTCCAAAATTCGTTTAGAAGAGAAATGGTTTAGATGAGAATCATTCCAGTAAATTCATTTAGACAAGAATTGCTATAGGGAAAAGCGCCCAAGGATGGTGCCTTCTCATGCCGGGGAAAACACATAATATCAGAAGGAAAAACACAGGAAACATGTGCCTAACAATGGTGCCCTCTCTTGCTAGGAAAAAGGAAAATACATTAGAAGGAAAACATAATAAAAATGCGCCTAACAATGGCACCCTCTCTTGCTGGGAAAAAAAAAAATTCAGAAGGAAAACACAGAAAAAATGGACCTAACAATGGCACCCTCTCTTGCTGGGAAAAACAAAAATATATCAGAAGGAAAACCCAGGAAAAATGTGCCTAACAATGGTTCCCTCTCTTGTTGGGAAAAATGAAAATATCAGAAGCTAAGGACGCTTCTTGTGGCTCTTCACAGTCATCATGGTTTAAAATATGCTACTTCTATAAGGAAAATAAATTAGCAACCGATCTTCCCATTAATATAGTCCCATAAAGACATGAATCAACGTTGCTAATTCAAAACTGATAACTAAGTTAAAGTTGTAATGCATACCCTGGCAATGACCACTGAAGTTCGAGGCCTATATATGTATACATAACATCCACTGTCAACCAATCATTCTACCTTCAGCTTAACACATAGAAATCACTCAAGGAATCCATCCCTAAATTCACAAGTACCGAAGGGTATTTATAGTTCAAATAAACCTATGTTTTTAACTTTTCTATTACATGAGTCCAATCATTAAATATTGTAGCGGAATCCATTCAGTAGTGAAGTCAGTAAAGGAAGGATTAGAGTTTCCAGAATCTCTTTCAATGACTAGATGAAATGCAATAGGGATTATGGCATGCATCAAGAAGGTCCAAAATCAATTTGAAATTTCAATGACGATTTTCTAGATAGCGATAAACCCTTAATTATTTGACAGTAACTTAGATTCGCATTGCAAAGCATCAAGAGACGATATAAAATGAAATGTAACAATACTCCCTTTTTCTTACACCATGATCTTATATAAATACGCAGAGTTAAGCCTACCACTGATCAAGATCAACTCTAAGAAAATCAATCGAATTTACGATAATTTAATTATAAATCAATAATAACTAACAATGAAATACCGTAACGGGTGACGTAGGAATGTATATGTTCTTCCACAATGGCGCTCCGTCTGAACTCCTGCTTGCTAATTGTGAAGACTTCACTGGTACCTCCGAGCCAACGCTAGGGGTACTCTTCTTCCCCTTTATCCCTTCAAGCCGTAAAGGGGCAATGCACAACCAAATCCAGAAAAATTTAGCTCCTAGCTCGCCTCACAAGGTAGAGCTACCACTCTCTTTCTCAAGCTGGGTATCCCAACTCTCACAAGTAAAATTAGTCAGAATTTTTGCAACATAACCTTACTCATACCAGTCATGATCCATTCCTCCTCTCAACCATTTCTTTTATAGAATTTTTCTTAGTGACCACTTGCCATTTTCACATTCAATTCATCTTTTAAAATTAATTAGGAATTATTGCTGCCATACACTTGTTCCCTGTTCCCTTAGTTGCACCAATAAATCCACCATTTAATTTAGTTAAATGTCAATTTCCCTCACCCATCCTAAAAGTTCTCCTAAAATCACTCCTAGTGTCCCTTTATTACCTTTATTTCCCATTTATGACTGACGCCTTTATAAAACAAAGTTGAGTTAAAGTAGGAATGTTTTCTAGTTAGACTAGACTTAGATACCTTTTTATGCTTACACCTTCTTGTTCGATTTATTCCTTTCTTATTTTAATTTCTAATTTTGGTATTTACTTGCACAAGTGTATTAATCTCTCCTTAGGACTTATTTTTATTTTCATTGATTCTTAATTTGATTTATTTCATCCCCTCATCATTTAATTTAAAAATTTAGTTTTTGGTCTTCTCACTCACTTAGACTTAGGCTTAGTTAAATATTTATTTGCAAACGCCTAGATCCTTAGGGATTATGTTTAATAAACTCATTCTTTAGTTAATCAATCAATCAATTAATTAATTCAGTAGGTGTTCAAGATTTAAGGTTTAACATTCTCTCAAGTGTTTTAGGCCAACTAGATTCATTGACTCATTTTTTTTATACCGCGACGTGCCCTTCAAGATGCACTCTGTGCTCCAAGGGTGCCCCTCGCCTTTGATTCAAATTTTAATTACGCGATGTGCCCATCAAGACACACCACGTTCTCTAAAGGTTCCACTCGCCTTTGACTAGTTTTGGTAGTTGTCCAACCCTTGGAGTCAATACTCTATTCATGCGACCTTGTGAGAGACTAAGGGTCTCTAAGGAATAAGGACCTTGCCTTATTGTGTGCCCCTTATGATCTGAAAATGAATAAGACTTGTATCTTTTAAATTATTTGTAAGTGATAATTATGTGTGCTTGGGAAAAAGTATCAATTTGCAAACACATAAATTAGAGAGTTTTCACACTTAAGATGCACATAATAACCAACAATTAACAACCATCAGTAAACACATAACACAACAAATGATAAAGGAGTTCACCCCTCTCTTGGGCTACATCTCATAGTCTAGCTTCCAATGGATATTTTATATTATTTTCTCAAAGTGATAAAAATAGTTCGTTACAGTGCTCAAAATTACAAATATATGGCTCCAATGGCTCCAGAACATCCAAAAACCCCTAGCTGGGCTCTTCCTGCACCTGGTTTGGCCAAAAAATGAAGAAGATATCCTTCTGGAAAGTTTCCCCTTCAAGCTTGATGTCTCTGGTTCTCCAATTCACACCTGTGTGTGACTAACTCGGCTCCTGCAGCGTTATTGGGCCAAAAACCCAACACACCATGCATCTTGCAATTCAGGGAAATTTGTGGAACCGTTAGCACGTTTACCGCCCCCCTGGGTGGAGGTATTGAATGCATGGGGGGCATATGGCCACGTCCCATCACTTAATTCGACCCCTGTGGCTAAACTGTTGCACAAACCACGCCATCGGTCACGTGGGATGGTCATATGGCAGAACACCCGCACCTTCCATCTTAACCCCATTCCTCGCGCCATTGGTTACGTGGATTAGTCTTATGGTAAGACATGTGGGCTAGCCTCCTTTCCACGCCACAGGTTCTATGGTATGGTCGCATGTGTTGCAATATGGACCGGGGGCTGGGGCTAAGCCCCGACCCTTTTCTCTACCGACCATACACTTATTCCAATTTAAATAAATTTGAAAGCATATATGGTTAAGTACTATTGTGTAGGCGGGTTGGTGGCCCAACCTACATGGAGACTATGCCAACGTTGGAGGTCCTGGGTTCGAATCTTGCAGACTCCATTAAAATTTTAACCTGTAAACCAATGACGGGGTGCCATGTGGCACCTCCCCATAAGCCAACTCAAGGACATGTGTCAGTCATGGATTGGTCCATGACAAACACTGACAATTCACCTGCCACGTCAGCCACCTGACAACTCAACACTACCACGTCACTGTATGGTCGTACATAATGTACGATCAGCTGCCACATCAGCACTGTACAGACTGTATGGTCAGCTACCATGTCATCATTGTAAAAACTGTACAGTCAACAAAATTTTTCTTGTTTAGAAAAATGGAAAGAACACGATATCTCACTCATACAATGTCTGTTTGAACCCGTTCAAATTGCGTTGGGATTGTGAGGACGATGCCTATGCACAAGTCTGCTTTGAAGCAATTCTGATCACTTTTATTTTTGAGCATATTTTGATCCCCTAGGTCACTCCTCCCCATTGGGAAGCTTTTAGACCTCCAAAAGACTACTTTTAGTCAATCTAAAGATGAGGGTACAGTTCCCTCACCTTTCCAACCTTAATCCATCTAGCCTTGCTTGGATTTGTGCCTTTAAGAACAACACAAAACTTTTTCATGTCTTGTCATGTACTTGGCTTGGCTCTTTTCCAACTGTTCTTGTACCATTTGATGCACCGACTGACTTTGTTCAATGAAATTATTTTCTCTATCAATGTCATAATGACCATCAATAGCAACATCTTTTCCAAAGATAAAATCTAAAGGATATTTTGGCAAATAGCCAAGACATGCTTCAAATGGAGGTGTTTGAGTCAATGAACGCTTAGCCCAATTATAAGCATGTTGAAAGTAGTGTAGATGCTCATCCAAAAACTTAGGATGCTTGCTTTGCAAACTAGCCACCGTCTTGCCTACACCAAAATGGCCAACAACAAGAGAAGAATGTGCTTCCCTTATCATGTTGACTCTTTCACCTTGTAAAAAACATAGCTTTCCAAGATACAAAAGTTTACCATGCACATAAGAATCCAATTCCTCAACTTGGTTAGTACGACACAAAGTTGCATAAACATCTTTGAAACCAGTATCTAAAGCATATTGTTCAACATAACTCTCATGAAACATAGGATTATGCTTAAAAATAACTGAAGCACTAACAGTAGGCCTACTGATCATATCAACAACTTTGTCATAAATGTCTTTCTTATACCTTATCACCAAGTGGAATACATAGCTTGTCAAGGCATGTAATGGAGCTTGCTTTGCTTTCGAAGATTTCTTCCATGTGTCTCCTTCAGAAATCATATTCGTAGTATTGTTCAAGGCTTTGAAATCTACCCACATACTCCATATACCATCTTTCTCTGGTACCAAAACAATAGGTGACCTGCATGGCGATGACCCCTTTGTCAAACAAATCTTGGACTTGTGAACTACTTTCGACATTCTCCATGACTGCCATCTTGCATATGTCAATGTTTGGAAGAGGACCATCTTGCTGCAATAGAATCTCGTGTTGGATACCCCTTTTAGGAGGCAATCCCCTTGGTTCCTGAAACATCTCAACATTTTCGTTAAAAACCTCATATAAATCAGATTTTAACTTTGCATCACATCCTTGGAAAACTTCTTCTTCATATTTTTGTTTGGGTTTAATAATCAAAAGTACAAGGTTCTTACTAGCATTGACTAGTCTCTTCATTTGTCCAACATTTGTAAGTGACAAATTCATCTTCTTTGTATGTGCTCTAACAATGTACTCAACTCCATTTTTGAACAAATGATATTTGTTCTCATGATGATGAAATATGGCTCTCCTATCATATAAATATGGGCTTCCCAACACAATACCACAAATATCCAATGGAATAACATCAAGCTCTACCTCATCTATATAGTTTGCAGTGATGGCAAATCTAAGTTTACATCTTCTTGTCACATGAAATTTGGCATTGTCACATATTCAACCTAAAGGGTATGGTTTAGGATGAGGAGTAGTTTCCAAATCTAATTTCTTGACATTGTCTTTAGAAATGAGGTTTGCTTGTGATCCCGTATCAAATAGAGTATCTATCTTGGTATTCTTTGAAATCACCCTTATGTGGAAAATCTCTATTCTTTCTTTTTCTTGTTGAGTTTCATTGAGGCTATTACTACTTGAAGAACTAGTACTTGCAATAAAATCCTTACCTTGTAAACCCATGGCTGTGATTTTTGTTTCATCTTCCAAATCAAATCCTAAATCTTGTTGTAAAGTTGCAACTATATTTGGTTTCGCTTTGTAGTTGAACTTTTTAGGTCTCTTTTCAGGATGAAGTTTCCAACAATGGTCTTCATTATGGCCATCCTTTGAAAATTTTTAGTTTCTCTATCTCTTTATTGACTAAAGCATTTTTCTTTCCATTTCCTTCAAACTTCCTCTTTCCCTTATCTCCATTATAAAAAGGCTTCTTGTTGCCCTCTTGAGGTTCATTCCTTCCTCTTGCTTCTAAATGAGTTTCTTGTACACAAACTTCATCTAGATTTGAAGGGTTAAACATAAGTATTGTATTCCTCAAGTAGCTATGAAAACCCCCAATGTATTTGAGTACAGTTTATTGAGAAGACAAATCTATACCCAAAACCAAAGCTCTTCTCCTAAATTTTTGAGTGAATCTTTTCACATCTTGTCCTTTAGCTTGTCTAAAGTTTTTTTAATCCATAATAGCTTTCTGCATGTATGCTAAAGGATAAAATTTCCTTTTAAGTGCAACAATAAAATCATTCCAAGAGGATAAAACTTTACCATGTTTCTTCATGTCCTCTCGAGTTTTGGATTCCCACCAAATGGGTGCTGCACTTTCCAATCTAAGAGAAGCAAGATGAATCTTAGTCTCATCATCTTGGATTCTTGGTATCCTACAATACACTTCAATCTGACGAATCCAATTATCCAATTTCTCAGCATTTACCTCTCCATTGTACATAGGCAATTCAAACTTAATATCAAGCTTAAGCAAAGGAGTTTGTAAAGGAGTTTTACCATGTTCTTTTGGAGAATTTGGAGGTGGTTGTGAAAGTGATCTGAAACAGGGGGATGAATTGTTTTTCTATGAAAGCACCCTCTACTCCATTAAAATAAACTTCAGGACCTTGCTCAATGTCTTAGTTGTGCAAGAGGATTTATGTGTCAAGTTTAGGCTCCTTTTAGGTGTTTATGTGTGAGGTTTTATTAAGGTTAAATATGATGTTTAAAGAATACAACATCAAGCATAAATTTCAACAAATAATAACCAACAATCTCACAACAACAACAACATGATAAAGGAGTTCACCTCCAACTGGGCTACATCTCCTTGAGCTTCCTTGAGCTTCTCTATGGCCAAAACACCTGTAAAAGTACTCAAATTACTCTACAACCTATTCCAATGAGTTTAGAGCATATCAATTAGCCAAGAATGACTATTCAGTCATTGAAAATGGACTTTGTCTCCCTTGGACATTGCCTCCTTCACTGCTGGCCCTGGGCTCCTTAGATCTCTCTATAACTTCCCTGTAGAAAAACTTGCAATAGAATTCTCCAAATGCCTTTGAAACCTGTACCAATGGTTTCAGAACATCTAAGAACCCCTAGATGGTCTCTTTCTACACATGGTTTGGCCAAGAAACAAAGAAGACAAACCTCCTACAAGTTTTCTCCCTTCAAGCTTGATGTCTCTGGTTCACCAAATCGCACCTCTATGTGAGTAACCTGGCTTCTGGGTGTTTCCCGTGCCTAAACCCAACACGAGTTCCCTTTTCCACAAATCACACCAAAATTTCTCATGGTTAGGGGACTAGCCCCCAAACTACAGAGGTGTTGGATGCGTGGTTCCATGTGACCACGTCCCGTGCCAAATGTGGGCACCCATTGCAACAATTAGACATATGCCAAGTGTCACACGATGGGGAGATTTGTTTTCACATGCGTTTGTGGTAGTGATAAGTGTTGGGCGATAGGGAGATACCTGTTTGCAAGTTTAAATCCTGCACAAATCCATGTGGAAAGGTCGTATGGTTGATCACATATGAACAGGGGCTGGGGCTAAGTCCCATCTCGAACCCGCCCCCAACTATACCATACACAAACTTAAATAAAAATGGAAATGTTATATGGTATGAAACAATGTGTGGGCACGCAGATTGGGAGACCTTTTCCAAAAAACATGCCATGTGCGAGAGGTCTAGGGTTCGACCCTCGTGGACTCCACATAATGTTTTTACCATATACCAAGGTGCCATGTGGTAGCCCATGCCTGGGACATGTGGCACCACCCAATTTGCCAAAAAAGATGCCACGTGTCCAAAATTCATTCACCCATGTGTCTGCCACTCGACTGCCAACTCAACTACCATGTGTGGGTCCATACCCTACCACGTCATCCTATACAGACTGTACAAACTGTACAGTCAACAAAATTTTGTCTATTTGGAAAAATGAACAGAACATGATATCTCACTCATCCGATCTCCGTTTGAACCCATTTTAGTTACGTTGGGTTTGTGAGGATGAGGCCTACACATCTATCCATTTTGAAGTGATTCTGAACACTTTTATTTTTGGGCTACTTTTTGACCCCTGGTCCAGATTCTGATCACTCCTTCCCACTGAATGGATGTTGGTCCCACAAAAGCTGATGATTATCTGCCTAAGATTCAATACTCTTATGCTTCCAAGTTCTATCAACTGATTCTACATGAAAAGTCTTTTTGGCAATCACCTGGGTACCTCGACATGCCTTGCACTGCAACTAGCTATGTCCCTCAACCACTGTTCTCTGGCTGCTGCTGACCCACTATTCTCTTTGTTCTTGGAAAACTTTCATCCTTCCCACCGAGAAACAATTCCCTCTTGTGAACTCTTGGCGTCAACACAATCCGCTCTATAATGGCTGCAAAATTCTTTTCTGTGACATCTTGTCACAAACCAAGAAAACCATCAATCTTGAAAACAAACTTTATACAAGAATGAAAAAGATGCCAACCAACTCTTTTTCTCTTCAAATCCATAACTTCCGCATCTTGTACATCATCAAAGTACATGGTGTTTTCCTACATCTTGGTGTACTCAAAATCGACTTACAAGTCGACAAACACCATTGACTAAAAATAAGTTGAAAAACATGATCGACACAACATAGTTGTCAAGACAACATCGACACAAGTTGAGACTCATTTGAAACACATCGACATTCCAAAAATACAAGTCAACATCCATGATACACAACCATGTTACATTCATGAGTCACTCATATTGAAACTATCACAAAGTTCATTGTTTACACATACAAAATCATGCATGTGCATAGCTCTTCAACTCTCCTTCAAGTACAAACATAAGTACATAAACCTAAAAACATGTGGGTACATAAGAGATAAAATGAAAATATATATGGCTCCAATAAGTGAGTATCATACCCAACTCTTACACCCTCCTGGCGAAGTTGTGCAACAACAAGAATGCCTTCAATAGAATCACATTCACATGCAAAATTTCATCATACAAGTTATGATAAGCTGCTGCAACTTGTCATACTTTCAACAAAAATGCATACATAAGGCTGAAATGTGCATCTACAAACAGAGAATTGCAAGCCTTACTTGTTTAAGAAATCTAACCATTTCTTACCAAGCCAATTCAATGGTGACTTTTCCTGCTGAAAATCCTCTTCTTGTGAATCATCTTGACCCACATCGATGATGGAATCTCCTCTTCCATTCTTGCCAGTCTCTTTATCCATCTGATTCATGTGTTGTGGATGAGTGGTTGGATGCAATTTCCAACATTGGTCAATGAGATGACCCCTCTTCTAGCAGTGAGTGCAAATATTTTGCATCTTATTTTCAAGTTGCCTTTGCTTGGAAAGTTTCTTGAATGTGGCCATTCTTTTCCAACATCTTGAAACATGATGGTTATATAAAACACAATATGTACATGGACCTTTTCTCCCATTTTTACATGAAAATTTACCATGCTCAAAATAATAAAAAGCAACTGAATTACATGCAGAAGTATACCTTGAACATTCACCTTTATCGCCTTCTTGAGGAGGTTAATTTGAAGAGTTACTAGATCTCTTTTGAATACCAACAACAATGTTCTTGTCCTCATGGATTTCACAACTCTCTTGTTTCACACATTTGCATTCATATTGAACACTCACTTTGCATGCTTGAGGGATTGAACTTGCAATAAAAGTTGTTCTTGGAACTATTTCCCTTGTCTCCTCAACTTTGGAATATGCTCCATCTTTCTGTTCATATCCAAGACCCCAATGCTTGGGCCTCTCCTTAACAACAATAGGCTCAACAATGCCTTGTGCATGTTTGCCTAACCCTCTACCTTCATAACCCATTTTTAATAATAACTTAGACCCTATTCCTCTAGTATGCTTTTCAAAAACACCAAATCATTTAGCTTGAGAGGAATTTGAAGAAAAACCAACATTACATACCTCATGTTCATGCATGTACTTGGTAAGGGTTTACTTTTCCTCATGGAGCTGAGTCTCCATCTCATGAAATTTTTCAAGAAGCTGGTGCTTCTCCTCCTTCATGGCCATCAAATGCTCTTTAAGGACAATGCTCTCCTTCCTATCTTCCCACATCTCTTGCACCATATTTCTCATGGTTACAAGCTCCTTCAACCTCTCTTTGTCAAAGAACTTGGATAATGAATATGTATGAGAACTCTCACTATTTGAAGCTTCCTCCATCCTTGCAAGGTACCAAACTTCAACACAAAACTTGCACAATAATACCAAAAACTAAATCTATAGCTATCAATGGCAATCACATGAGCAAAACTATTCTCTGATACCACCTGATCTGAAATAGGGGGATGACTTGTTTTTCTATGCAAGCACCCTCTACTCCATTAAAATAAACTTCAGGACCTTGCTCAATGTCTTAGTTGTGCAATAGGATTTATGTGCCAATTTTAGGCTCCTTTTAGGTGTTTATGTGTGAGGTTTTTTTAAGGTTAAATATGTTGTTTAAATAATACAACATCAAGCATAAATTGTAGCAAATAATAACCAACAATCTCACAACAACAACAACAACAACATGATAAAGGAGTTCACCCCCAACTGGGCTACATCTCGTTGAGCTTCCCTGAGATTCACTGTGGCCAAAACACTTGTAAAATTCCTCAAATGCCTCTGCAACCTGTTCCAATGAGTTCATATGATATCAATTAGCCAAGAATGACTATTCAGTCACTGAAAATGGACTTTGGCTCCCTTGGACATGGCCTCCTTCACTGATGGCCCTGGGCTCCTTGGAGCTCTCTATAACTTTCCTGTAGTAAAACCTGCAATAGAAGTCTCCAAATGCCTTTGAAACCTGTACCAATGGCTTTAGAACATCCAAGAACCCCTAGCTATGCTCTTTCTTCACCTGGTTTGGCCAAGAAACGAAGAAGATAAACCTCTTGCAAGTTTTCTCCTTTAAGCTTGTTGTCTCTGGTTCGCCAAATCACACCTCTGTGTGAGTAACCTGACTTTTGGGCGTTTCCCATGCCTAAACCTGGCATGTGTGCCATTTTCCACAAATCATGCCAAAATATTGCACGGTTAGGGGACTAGCCCCTAAACCGTGGAGGTGTTGGATGCGTGGTTCCATGTGACAACATCCCGCGCCAAATGTGGGCACTCGTTGCAATTGTTATACATATGCCAAGTGTCACGCGATGGGGAGATCTGTTTGCACACGTGTTTGTGGTAGTGACAAGTGTCAAGCGATAGGGAGAGACCCATTTGAAAGTTTAAATGCCACAAAAACCTGTTTGGAAAGGTCATATGGTTGAGCGCATATGAACAGGGGCTGGGGCTAACCCCCAACCTGGACCCACCCCCAACTATACCATACACAAACTTAAATAAAAATGGAAATGTTATGTGGTCTGAAACAATGTGT
Organism: Picea sitchensis; assembly: GCA_010110895.2. Classification (NCBI taxonomy): domain Eukaryota; kingdom Viridiplantae; phylum Streptophyta; class Pinopsida; order Pinales; family Pinaceae; genus Picea; species Picea sitchensis. The sequence continues at coordinate 184,629 of SNQJ01S0005412.1, read as the reverse complement.
GGGTGCACCATTTGGGCGGACTTTTCCAAAACACTTGCCATGTGTAGGAGGTCTAGGGTTCGACCCCTGCGGACTCCACACAAATTTTACTGTATACCAAGGTGCCACGTGAAAGCCCATGCCTGGGCCACATGGCACCACCCAATTTGCCAAAAAGGATTCCATGTGTCTAAAATTCATTCGCCCATGTGTCTGCCACTAGATTGCCAACTCAACATATTCCAACTCAATGCTTCCAACTCAGCTGCCATGTGTGGGTTCGTACCCTACCACGTCAGCCTGTACGGACTGTACAATTAGCAAAATTTTGCCTATTTGGAAAAATGAACAGAATGTGATATCTCACTCATCCGATGTCCGTTTGAACTCGTTTGAGTTGCATTGGGTTTGTGAGGACAAGGTCTACATATCTGTCCATTTTGAAGTGATTCCAAGCACTTTGATTTTTGGGCTACTTTTTGACCCTTGGTCCAGATTCTGATCAGAAAGGGTGGAAGAGGTGGAAGATGGAGGTGAAGGAGGAGGATAATCACCATTACCTCCATTTACCTTTGGATTTTTATCATCACTGTCTCCATTACCCTTTGGAGGGTTGGAGATTTCACCTTGCAATCTTGCATTTATTTCTTCAAAAAAAACTTTCACTATCTTAGTCATATCATAGAAAGCTTTTCTGAAAGTTTCCTCCTCTAAAGGAATAGTTCCATGACTCTCTTCATGAACCATACTTGGTGAATATATCCTTGAATATTGAGGTGATTTGGTAGTTCTCCTTCTTGACAGCTGAGAACTTGGCTCTACAAATGGACCTTCTCCTCTTGTGAGCTTCAACCTTGTAAGCATCAGAAAACAAAACACTTGCAAACAATCAAGCCTTCAAAAACCTATGCTCTGATACCAACTTGATATGAAAATGAAGAAGACATGTATCTTTTAAATTATTTGTAAGTGTTAATTATGTGTGCTTGGGAAAAAGGATCGATTTGCAAACACATAAATTAGAGAGTTTTCACACTTAAGATGTACATAATAACCAACAATTAACAACCATCAGTAAACACATAACACAACAAATGATAAAGGAGTTCACCCCTCTCTTGGGATACATATCTTGGTCCAAATTCCAATGGATCTTTTATATTATTTTCTCAAAGTGATAAAAAAAGTGCTTTACAGTGCTCAAAATGCCAAATAGATGGCTCCAATGGCTCCAGAACATCCAAAAACCCCTAGTTGGGCTCTTCCTGCACCTGGTTTGGCCAAAAAATGAGGAAGATATCCTCCTAGAAAGTTTCCCCTTCAAGCTTGTTGTCTCTGGTTCTCCAATTCGCACCTGTGTGTGACTAACTCATCTCCTGCAACATTATTGGGCCAAAAACCTAGCACACCACGCATCTTGCAATTCAGGGCAATTTGTCGAACCGTTAGCATGTTTAGCGGCCTCTTGGGTAGAGGTGTTGGACACATGGGGGACATATGGCCACATCCCAATGCTTAATCCTTCCCTCATGGCTAAACTGTTGCACAAACCGCGCCATCGATCACGCGGGATGGTCATGTGGCAGAACACCCACACCTTCCGGCTTAACCCCATTCCTCCCGCCGTTGGTTATGTGGAATAGTCTTATGGTAAGAAATGTTGGATAGACTCCTTTTTGTGCCAGAGGTTCTATGGTATGGTCGCATGTGTTTCAATATGGACCGGGGTTTGGGGATAAGCCCCAACCCTTTTCTCCACCAACCATACACTTATTCCAATTCAAATAAATTTGAAAGCATATATGGTTAAGTACTATTGTGTAGGCGGGTTGGTGGCCCGACCTACGCGGAGACTATGCCAATGTTGGAGGTCTCGGGTTCGACTCTCGTGGACTCCATTAAAATTTTAACCTGTAAACCAATGATGGGGTGCCACGTGGTGGCCCTTGGCTGGGCCACATGGCACCTTCCCATTCTCCAATTGAAGGACATGTGTCTGACGTGGATTGGTCCATGTCAAATACTGACAATTCACCTGCCACATCATCCACCTGACAACTCAACACTGCTACGTCACTTTATGGTTGTACAAACTGTACGATCAACTTCCACGTCAGCACTGTACGGACTGTATAGTTAGCAAAATTTTTCCTATTTGGCAAAATGGACAGAACATGATATCTCACTCATACGACGTCTGTTTGAACCCGTTCAAGTTGCACTGGGATTGTGAGGAAGCGGCCTATGCACGAGTCTGTTTTGAAGAAATTACGAGGACTTTGATTTTTGAGCATATTTTGATCCCCTGGATCACCTTAGAATCTCCATGAGCGACTATCTCAGTCTGCCCTCATGGAATCGTGGATCTCTCAAACTAGGTAATCGTTAACCTACAATTCGAGCAACGACGGGAGTGCTAGTAGGTTTTGACAGGGTTGCTGCCACACCTCTCCCTCAATATATGGTTGTTGCGCATGGCCCCTTTACTCCTTATGTGAGTCTAATTAGCAATAAATCGTCAGCCTGCATTCATCAATGAAACACTGCCAATGATCCATAAACAACATTAGAATATACTTGATCATATGTCACATATGCATAAATAAAATAACCAAACCAATACAATCCACTCCCTGACTCAATCCAGAGTCCAATGAGGTTTGTTGATGCCATTGACATCCTCAATCTATTAAGTGTCCTGCACACTCAGGGGAAATTCGTCAATAGCATCTGTCAATACATAGATATCAATTAACTTAACATTATAACCCATCAACATCATCATAAGAATCCATAAGTGAACATACAATCGTATACTAAAACCAAATCACTTACATGCAAGTGTCCTCAAAGAATAAGTCAATAACACGTGCTCACAAGAGCGAGATGTTACATACACCCCCCCTTGTTTTAAAATTTGTCCCGAAGTTTCACAGTATATAAATGCAGTAAATAAAGCATCTGACAAGATATACATGTCTAACTATAAAAAATATGGAAGCTGTTGGCACATATCATATGCGTCCCGCCATGTAGCCGAGTGTGGGCTATAATTGTCCCACTGGACCTTGACCTGATCGATTGTTCGACATCGTAGTTGTCGGATGTTATGGTCCATAATGCAGATTGGATCCACCATGAGTGCACCCTCGTTTGTCCTGAGTGCACATCAAGGAACTCATGTCAATCTTATGTGTAGGATCACTAACAGGATGTCGTAAAACCGATTCAAGATAATCATCATGCATACGCCTCCAAGAATGAGGCAAGGAGATTCGATAGGCCACTGGTCCCTTCCTTTCCACAACCTCAAAAGGGCTCACAACCTAGGAAAGATTTTAGCACCCTTTCCGAACTTAATCAAACTTTGGTACAGTTTCACCTGCAAGAAAACTCGGTCCCCAACTTCATAGTTGCGGTCAACACGATGCGCATCAACATAACTATTCTTCCTATATTGTGCTTCTTAATCCCTTGTACTATCGTTGGAGTTTGTTCTTCCATTTCTTGGATCATTTTGGTCCCAACAGGACCCTATCCTCAAGTTGATCCCAGCTTAATGGCGTCTGATACGGTCACCCGTAGAGAAACTCAAACGGTGCCATCTTACGATACCTTGATAGATGTTGTGGTACACAGAATCTACCAGTGGAAATAAATCTTCCCAACGTTTTTGTTGGTCTAATACATACATACACAACATATCTTCCAAAATTTGGTTTTTTCCATTTGTCTGCCCATCTGTCTTAGGGTGATATGTTGTACTAAAGTTCAGTTGTGTTCCCAAGGCCTCTTGGGAACCAGTCTAAAATCGTCTTGTAAACACTGATCCTGTATCGGATATGATTCTTTTTGGCACACTAGGCCATCTTACAATCTCACTAACAAATTATAGCTATGTCGGGTGCCTGATACGTCGTGCACACAGAAATAAAGTGTGCACTCTTCATCAGAGTGTCAACTACAATGAAAATCGAGTCATGCCTCCTTGCCGTCAGCGACAATCCAACAATAAATTCCATCGAAATGGCCTCCCATTTTGATTCTGGAATGATGTGTAGCTGTAATAATCCAACCGTATATCTATGTTCAACCTTCACTCGCTGACATTATAGACACCTCGCCATGTAGCTAACTCTATCCTCCTTCATCCCTTCCATAAGAATAAGGTCTTAAGGTCTGTCCTCATCTTCGTATCCCCTGGATGAACCATGTATACCACTCTATGAGATTTTATTAAGATCAAAATCTCAATTTTTCGTTAGGCAATACGTAAATCCGGTTATTATAACTCATCAATTCGTCGTTGTCCAATGTATATCTTTCAAACCTTGGTACCATCATGGTGTCTTGTCCGATAATTTCCTTAACCTCTTTATACTAGTCATCGTCGAACTACATAGTTAGAATCTTTGCTCGAAGATTATTCTAAAGAGGTTATCCCCGAGAGTATGCCTGGTCTTTGACTCAACACATTTGCTACTATGTTCATTGTTCATTCAATGTAAGTAATCTCAATAGTATTTTCTAAGTAATACTGACCAATGCTTTTTTCGCGCGTTCAATTCATTTGCGTAAAAAGTGATGCATTCCACAATGATCTCTTTTTTGTTTTTTTTGTTTGCATTTCCATCCCATCAGATAGTGTCTCCACACTCTCCAGACATACATAATGGCCAATAAATCCAAATCATTCGTTGCATATTTCTCTTCATGCTGTCTTAATTTCCTTGAGATGTAGGCGATCACTTGACCATCTTGCATCAATACTCCACCTAAACCTTCCTTGGATGCATCTGTGCATACCAAGAAGTCCTCATCTAAGTCAGGGACCTTTAGTATCGGTGCGATCGTCAACATCTCCTTGAGTATTCAAAATGCTTCCTCGCATTTCTTGGTCGATGCAAACTTCTTCTTTTTCTTCTACAATTCCGTGATCGGATTTGCTATCTTGGAAAACCTTTGATAATATCATGATAAACACATGAAGCTACGTAATTTTGGTACGTTCGTCAGTGCAAGACATTTCATAATAGCCTCCACCTTCACTGGATGCACAACGATGCCTTCATCGAAGATAACATGCCCTAAATAATGAATCCTCGATTGATAAAAAGAGCATTTCGATAGTTTCCCGTATAATTTGTTTTCTCGTAAACATTGTAGTACCAAGCAAAATTGTGCACCATGTTCTTCCATCGTTTGAGAATATATCATATGTCGTCAATGAATACTTTAAAAAACTTGTCCAAGTATTCGCAGAACATCCCATTCTTCAAGCTCATAAATACCCTTGGGGCATTTGTCAGTCCCAACCGTAAAATTATAAATTCATAATGCCTAAACCTCATCTTGAATGCAGTATTAGGAATGTCTTTGTTGGATTTTACTATTCTATTGGTCTTTGTATTACTTAGGATTCCTTATGGGTTATTTTGATTCTATCATAGATTGACCCTGGTTCAGATTTGACAAGCTCCCAACAAAATCCATTTAAAACTATCGACCCCTCTGGTATCCCAGAAGGAAACGCAGTACACAGGGTGTACTGTGAAATATCACCCGAGATATATCTATGGGTGGATGCAATACTCAGGTGTTTTAAACCTAGGAATGAGTGGAGATCTATGGTTGTGCTCTGTAATATTTATTCATTCAGTCTAACATCTACTTATAGTAGTCATTCTATTCATGCACATGGAATACCATATCTAACTAGTTAATTCATTCAGCTACCATTCAACAATTAATCAACAATAAAGACACATACATTCATTCACATAACATAAGTGTTACCGTGGTTCACCCCATCTTGGGCTACGTCCACAAAGATATGGCTCTCAAGATTTTATTATGGTGTAGAAATATATCATGCCGCACATGTTTACAATATTAGGCCTCACTCGTTTCCACAAGATCCTTGATCCCTTTGAGGCTGACTAGATTGCACCAGGCTCCTCAGCCTGCGATCTAACCCTCAGGATCGAATCTCTCACTACTCCCCTAGCTCACCAACTTAATGACTCATACCGTTCTTACAACTCTCTCTTCCTCTGTGTACCTTTGTACATGGCTCTCTCTTCATCTATTTGAATCTTTCTCTTCTTTAAGTACTAGTTATTTATATCATTGACTCACCAACCATTAAAATAAATTAAAAAAACCCTAACCCTAACGTCGTTAGGTATTCCTTGCATGCATACCTTTCCTGCTTCTCTTACACATGCTTCTTTTCCTTCCAGCTGTCCTTTCCTCCTTGCAAGGTTCTTCTCCAAAAATAACCTTTCTTCTTGACTAGGCCTGCATCCAATAGGCCCTCAACACTGACATGTGGCTCGTCCCGAGCCACCTAAACCTTGTGTGCTTCTTCAATAGCTTCTGCGAGAGATTGGAACTTCTCTGTGAGTTCCTTTTCTTGTGTTTGAGCCTGCACGGTCTTTTCTCTAAGTGTGTCCAATGCTTGCACTACAATCTCATCGTTGATCATCTCTGCAAACTCTTCCTGAGTTTGTGCCATGTTCTTATTTTTCTCTTCTGCCTGCTAAATGAACTCCACTATCTGCTCTTGGAGAGGTTCTATTTGAGCTTGTCGCTCCTTCTTCTGCGTCTATGCGGCTATGAGTTATGCTTGACGCTTATTCATATCCTGTACTCCTTTGATGCACTCAATGATTGTCATCATATTCTGCCTCTGCTTGAGGTCCTACATAGTTGCGCTTATGTTCTCCTCCTCCTGGTCCCACTGCTCAACCTGTTGATCCTCCTCCTACTTTTTCCATAGCTGTACTGCTTTAACAAACAAGTCGGCTGCTGCACGGACTTGTTGCTCCATCTCCTCCATCTGTGTTGCTGCTTGCTGCTTCCTTTGCTCCTTCACCTTCGGGGGAGTGGTAGGGATGAGATGTTTCGAGAGGCTCTCAATCTCCTGCCTATATTGATTGATTGTCTGCACAATTTGATCAATCTCTTGCATCATTGTGAGCTCTATTTTCTGCGTGCTCTTTGGAATTTTTTCATAGGATACAACCAATCCCTACTCGAGCACATCCACACAATATTTCTCATCTTTGGTCTCAAGATTGACCTTTTTGAGCACCAATTCCAACTCTTCTTGTTGTCCTTTGTCTGCATAGTACTATTGCGTATGTGTGTGTGTGTGAGACTATACCTCTTGTGCGACACTGACTTGTAGTTTAAATAATGCCTTGGTCGGTATCCGTGTCATTACCAACTGTATTTGGGAAAAATATTTCAAGTTTTTTTGACCCATAATTTCATCCATGTGCAACATGTTGGGTTTAATGTGAAGCGTCGAGCTCGACTACGCTGTCATCTGGATCCTATCCCGCTCTCTTGATCCATCCTTGGCTCCTGTCTATGGTGTTGTGTGGACTGATTCTATTCCTCTGCTGACCCTCTTTGTTTCTCTGATTTGCTTAAGAAGCTATCTCATGTCTTCCAACTCATCCTGAATCTTGTCCCTTTGGTACTGATCTTTAGCAAAATATTTCGTTGTTCAGTCCTGGACAGTCTGGGCCACGATGTCCGCGTCGTCCTCCATGATCATATATTCTGGTTTCTTTTTGTCTACCTTATCTTTCTTGTGTGCACCCCCTGTTTATATAATTTTCCTCTTGGTCTGGCCTTTCTCCTGCTGAGTAGCACTTGGGTGGTCCCTTGTGCTCTCTCAGTATCTTTTCCTTGTTCCTGCGGTGCCTGGGTGTTTCTCTTCTTCCCTGCCTGGGTACCTTTCTTGGACACACCCCCTTTCTTCTGTTGCGCCAAGTTATGACCTATATTTGGCTTCTTGGGCACTCTTTTATCTCCTGCAAGTGTCTTTTCTTGCCCTGCATCAACCTCCTTATCTGCGAGCATCTCTTGATTCAAGTCTGGAATCCTCCAATCATCGTGCCAATCCTTGATGGCCATTTCTATGTACTCTTCCTTGATGCAATACCGCAATTGTATCCATTGGTTCTTGGGATCCTTCCATGCTTGGAACGATACTCTATGCATGGTCGCTTTAAATTTGGATATGCCCTGATATTGTGCGACCACTTATGGCGTAATCCACCAAGTGTTGGCGATGCTTTCCTGCAAGTCATTGTAATACCTTATGAACATGCCTGCATTCACACTTTTGTTCTTGGGGTATGAAGTACTCCCCAGTGACATGTATCACGATGTGCGACAACGATTAGATCTCTCAGAAAAGTATGTATACTTAGGCTCCCTCCATCTGACCAAGGCGATCAGGATGAGTAGCCAAGAATAGTGAAATTATGTCCCCAGGTCATGCACGTCCTTGCATTCTTCCAGGAACATATTCAACAAGTACGGGGCCCAACTGAGTATAGTGCCCTCTGCACACTGTGCTGCAGCTACGACGAACCCGACAGGGACTTACTCCTTGCAGCACTTCTTGAGTAGCTTGAACACCATGGTTTTTGTGGACATGCTTGTTGTTGCATCACTGATGCGCTTAATTATGATTCTGCATGACCCTCTTTCTGTACCATACGTCTTCTTCATTTCCCCGTTCAGTTCCTTCTCCTTCGTTTTGTCATTGAGGAACTGCATGGGTATCTCCCCCCATGGTGGAAGCCATGTAATATATGTAATGAGCTCTACATCTATCGATATGGGATCTTCCACCCATAGGTATCCTCCATGGGTCACTGCCATTCACTTCTTGACGCAATTGGTTATGTCTTGACCCCTTCCAAAGTGCAGTATCTCCAACAAGCCTAGAATCCTTGTTTTGGTCAGTTTGGCTGCCTACTGTTTTGGTTGGTTAATTGGTTCACCGAAGTGTCCTATACCCACAATATCCAGGTAAACTTTCTTGGAAAACTCAGGAAAGTTGTCCATTTCAGTCACATCGTGATCTCAGTACCGTAGTTTTTGCACGTGGCCTAGCAGGTTTTCTGTGACACACACCCCTTCCAGAATGCACGATAAGACTATGGTTGCGACAACCTGCTTGCACGATGATATTGCTAATGGTTTCTTAACCTTGCTCTATGGTGGTTGACTCGAAGTTCCAACCTCCATTGTTCTCTCTTCTGCATACTCCTCTGCCTGGCCGGTGACATATTCTACTACTCCCTCGTATGGTTGCTCCGACGTGGTTGTGTGTGACCTTTTTGGCACGACCGTTTCTATCTGGTTCGACACCGTCCCATTAACCCTCGGGGCTTCTTCAGGGATTTCAGAGCACGAAGGATTTCCTGTATCTCGGATCTACTGGATCTGTCCTACTTCCGACATATCAATATCCATGCCCACCGGTGTTGTCTGTTGGGTTTCCTCCACCAATGGTGTGGGGCTTCCTGGTGCCATATCAGGCGACGATATTTCGTCCAAGTTGATGATATCTGGAGGCCGAAGTGGTTGTTGTTCACTTTCCTGTGGCTGTTGAGGTGCTATGAGGTTTCTTTGAGGTCGTCTGCAGGCATGACTCGATGCTCCTAGCTTGGGTGGTGCCATGTTGGTAAAAGTAATCTCCTTCGAGCTTAGTTCTCTCTCCCTCATATACTATGTTGCTCTGTGCTTTTCTCAGTTTCACAATAACCCTTCCGCTCCCTGTGTGATTACCTTATATAGAATTGTGTGAAACTTGTAGTAGTCGTTACCCCACTTGTGTTTTGAATGAACTAGTGCTTCCCGCGTACTTTCCATTGAATTCCCTTGCCATCGCCAGTTGGCGCGATTAATGCGGTGTCCCATCAATCGTTCTTGTCATTCAATTTTGATAGCCGCCATCCATTGGCACTTATTTTTTGTACTTGCCATTTCCGCGGTTTCCGTGACTGTTGGTCCTTTCTCCATTGCGCTAACGTTTCCGAGTGTGAGTGCACATTTTCTTCTTAGTGCGCTATGCCTTTGTCATTATCATTTGATCTCAGGCGCGGTAACCCCTCTGTTAGTTTTTTTTTTTTTTTTTT
>SNQJ01S0005412.1:158312-173307 GCA_010110895.2 Picea sitchensis | reverse complement strand
ACTAATAAATAATGCATGAACTACTAAAGTGCATAGACCATAGCTAAGCCTTATGTTTATGTGGTATTGTAATTTTACTCCGATTTTGACAATTTTCTGCTAGTGAATTCTATAGGAGGTCCAATTCTCCTGATCCTGGCTGCACCAGAATAGCTCCAAGTTCTATGGTTGATGCATCTACATTTACATGGAATGTATTTTCCCAATCTAGGAATATTACTATTGGTGCGGTTACCATCTTCTCTTTCAGGGTGTCCAATCTGTGCTGACAGAGCTCATTCCACTGAAACTTGTTGTCTTTTCCTAGCAATTTCTCCATTGGTGCATTGATCTATGCATAACGCTTTATAAATTTCCCATAGTATCTCGTGTGTCCCAATGCTGCTTTCAACTGACAGACTGATTTTGGTGGTGGTAGATTAACAATTACTGCAATCTTGGCAGGATCTACTAGCAAGCCTTGTTTGCATACTATATGGCCCAATAGTATCCCAAACGGTGTTCCTAAGATACACTTATTTATATTTAACAATATATGACACTACCTGCATATTTATAACATCATCCTCAACACCCCTACATGGTCTTTCAACAAACTATAGACTGTCCAAAAGTCCATATATACCTCTAGAATCTAGTGGATGAATTCTTTGAATGCAGGTATGACTACTCTGGAAAATATTTCTGGTGCATTCTTCAGTCCAAATGACATGAATCTATATTGGTAGGATCCCCATTCTGTGGAAAAAGTGGTCTTTTACTTGTCTTTTGAGGCTATCTTGATTTGATGGTATCATGAGAATCCGTCGGTGAATGAATAAGCTTCTTCTCCTCCTACGTTCTCTAACAACTCATCTGTGAAAGGAGTAGGGAACAGGTCATGTAGGAACACATCATTAAACTTCCTCAGATTGACACATATCCTTATCCCCCCTTATTTATTTTCCTGAACTACCATCAGGCTTACCCATTCAGATTCCTCTATAGGCTCTATGATTCCATCCTCCAACATCCTATCAATTTCAGCTTTGAATTTTTTCTTATATATAGGGTTTAGTCAGTATGGTCATTGTCTAATCTGTCTTGCCTCAACTCTGAGGGGTATCTTCATTCCACCTATCTCTCTTGCTATTCCTTTCATTTCTGTGAATGTTGTTGGGAACAGATCGATGTACTCGCGCAGTAACTATGTTATGCTTTCCACTGTTTTCTCATCCCAATAGTCTCCAATGCTGGCCATTTTGGGATTCTCCATTGTCCCAATGTTGAATTTCTTCACCTTGATCGATACATCAATTACTTCTAATTCTAGAGGTGGAACTTTCACTTCTCTTTCGCTTTCAACTTCCTCAATCTGAATATCCCGCGAGTTGTCTTCATCTGGTGCTTCTCTCTGAACATGGTAACATAACAATAGTTCCTTTACTGTCTGTCTGTTTTGTTGTTGTTCTTCTGTTATGAATTGAACTTCCAATTGTTTAATGAATATCACCCCTCTGATTTGTTTGAGTGTTGAGTCTATGTTGGGGTTCTCATGCTCAAATGAGAAAGTGACTATGAAGTTTTGTTGTAATAATGTCCAGTGTGTAGTTTCTCTTTGCAATTACTGGTCTATATACCAGTTTTCTAGGATGCCTTCTAACGTGTGAACAAAATGATGGGGCCATTCCTCCAGTGGTGTCATTCTCCATAAGGTTTTGCACTTTTCCAAGTGTTCTGTTGGTTCCCTCTGTCCATCATATTTCTGCAGCTGGTTTCTCCCATGTTCTGCGCCAAACCTAATGCATAGTAACCACTTACATTGGTACCAATCCTTAACTGTTTCTTTGTGTGCACCCCATCATCTTGTAGGTGTTTCCTTGAGTTCTATATCCAAGGCTAAGAGCCTATGATTTTATAACACTTCATATTTGTACAGTGTTAAGAATGATTTTAAGTCATTAACCCCATGGAAGCTGGGAGGTTCCCTTATCTTCGTACCTACCCATCTTATTGCGCGGTCTATTCTTGAGCATATTCTTGTGGAGACTTCCTGTAACCTATGCTGCCAATTTTCTAAGCCCGTATCTGAGTCTGACACACATGAGGTGATGCTTCTGCAATTGAGTACCCCATCTACAGTTGGGTTCACATAATCTTCTTCTCACATGGTTGTTCTGTACAACTGGTTAATTTCCTCAAGGTCCAAGCAAGTAGGTTTTACAAACCTTTCCCCTTCTGATGGGTCCAATGGCATAATGACTCTATATTCTATTGACTCGAATTCCATATTCCTTGTATTTAATTTGATTATGGTATAGTTATCAAATTCCCAATCCAAGCCAAGAAATTCCGGATAAGGTGTCATGCCATCCACTATCTCGATTACTTCGAAGTCGGCTTTAGTGTGCACTCCATCCAAATATACTGTCACTCCTTTTAGTCTTCCGATTGGTAGAACTCTGTGTTGATTTGCTAGTTTCAGTTGAACAAGTGAATATCCTAATGTGGGTTCTCCCTTACATTGCCATGTCTTTTTAGGTAATACATTTACTTCGGATCTTAAATCCAGTATAATATCTCCCATGTTGAAATCTCCAATGTTGGATTTCAGTCTGAATTCCATGTTTGTTCTCCTTCTTGTATGCAAATGATTGATTGTTTTCTGTTCTAGCTTTCCTTCTACCTTTCTGTTACATCTTTCTAGCATATTTTTTAATACTTTAATAACGGATGGATCATTTAGTAGTTTAACACAGGATTGAAAAAACCCCTTAATCATACTTACTTGTCCTAGTGGTTTTGTTTCTTCGGTGTGATCTAGCGATGAAGACATCTCGTACACTGGTACTTCCTTATTATATTGCGTTGTTGATGTCGATGCAATGTATAACTTCATAAATTCTTTTCTAGCTTGCTTGAATATCTCCTTTTCATTCTGTGCAACAAACTACCTCTTTGGTTCGACATTATTTTTCAACCATTGGTGTTGTGCTGGCTCTTGTATTACTGCATCGTTTCTTGTTTTATCTCCTCCCCATCTAACTATGTTGATGTTTCTTCCTCCATCCCTCACTTCTGCTGAAATTCACTGAACATTCTGATTGTTTTGATTTATCTTCTCCTGGATCTTCCCTAATAGTGTCGAACATTATTCCATGTCATGATTTGATGTGTGACAATACATACAGGTCCCTGGTGGAATAGGACATTCTCTTGCATAGTGTCCTGGTTGTTGACAGTTGTGGCATACCATTGGTCCTCTGCCTCTTCCAAAGCCTCCTCTTTCTCTTCCTCCACCTCTATAGCTAGCTCGATCCCCTTGTGGTGCATTATAATGAGGCACCTTCTTATACTGCACAGGGATTATAGTGTGGCTACGCGATATTGTACTGCAGATGTGCAGTGTTATATTGTTACTGCACAATGTTATACTGCTACTGCACAGTGTTATATGGGGCTGGTACTTGGTTAAATTGAGGTGCGATTTTCCTGGTCATCATTTCTGCCTGCACCCTGTATGCATCTGATGTTCTTTCCCTCATGAGGTCCATGGTTCTGCAATATTTGTCATCATGACCTACTGAATTTCAAAAATTGTAATATGAGCTCTTTGGTACTGTCTGGTACTTCTACATCACTGGGCAATGATATGGATTGTGTCCATGTTTCTTACATATTTCACACCATAGTCCTCTTGTTGGCAACGAGTTTGGTATTCCTGCTGCCATGTACATCGCAGATGTTTAACATTCATTTTTATGGTGTTCTTCTGTCCTACATGTGGTACACAAAACGACTTCTCTTTTGTGCTTACCTTTGTTCTGGTTTAGCTGGAATGTTAAGTTCTTCAGATCATCTATGGATGGAGCTGTCTTATGATATTGGTTCTCTTCCAGTTGTTAGTTTTCTTGTAGAGCCTATGCCTGTGTTTGAAACTTCTGTTGTCGCAACAGATATTTCAAGTGTGGTAGCAGTGAATTGATGAACAAATGCCTATGCTGCATATCTGTCATGACATATTTTAGCTTTCCCTTAAATCGTTTGAATCTTTGGTCAATCTCCCATACATATTCTACTGGTTTCTGTCTAATCTCTATTATCTCATTCATGTATTGATCCGATGAACTAGGCTTTTGGAACTCATTTATCAGTAGCTTCTTGATATCTCCAATCGTTCTAGTTGTCCCTAGCAAACTGTTCGCATCTAAACTCATGTACAATTCTAGTGAGCGATCTCTTAGCGTGATAGATAACTGTGCAAGTTTATTGTCCTCGTCTGTGATTTGTTTCACTTCCCATATCTTTTCATAGATAAACAGGTGCTTCTCCGGGTCCTCTAACGCCTCACCTTTGAATTTTGGTAACCTGATGGTGGGATCATGTCCTGCCATCCTGAATGCTGAACTACTACCTCCAAATGGTGTAGATAATTAACTAATGTTTCCTGAAATGGATCCCCCAATTATTTTTCCTTGTGTAGATGTACTTCCTGCTATCTTCCTTCTCCCAAAATTCGGTTGTCTAAATGGTGGTGTTCTTCTTGGTGTATTAGTCGCACATGGGTTTATGGGTTCCACACTAACACTGATATGGATAGGAGTGTTGCCTTTTATTTCCTCTCTTGGACCTCTTGTCTTCCTCTCATACGTTGTGTGTAGGATTTCCTCAATCTTTTCCACAACCTAGAGATCCTCCACCTCCTCTTCGTCACTTTCCAAGCCTTCCCTCGCGACTATGACTCTCTTCTTGGTGTTCACATTATATTGGTAGGGTACTCCATTGCGCGTCTTTCCAGCTGTTGCCATGATCCTCTTTATCTGGTCTTCATCCATCATAATTGGGTCCAAGGCCTCCTCCTTCTTTCCTTTATCCCCTTCTCCTTCCATTTCTCCTTCTCCTATCAATGCTCCCCCCTGTCCCCCATGCACGCATGGAAGTTTAGCTATTTGACTCCATTGTCATTACACCTTTTTTTATATAGTAATATCGTAATGGAAGTATATAATGATATGATGTACCTACCTTGAGGTACCTTCAAGATCTCTTGTTCAGTTGCACTGTAAGACTTCGTTGTCTCTACTGCAAATTCTATGATAACTCCTGTAACAATGTTGTCTAACTAGAAATCTATTGCATGCACAAACTTATTATCAACTTGTTGTAACTACATGATCTCTTCAAGATTCCACTCTAGATGTCTGATCCGATTTGCAAGATTGTTTTCTTTCAATATTTTTATCCACTCTTGCAATACATGCGGGAAATCATAGAAAAGACTTCATGCAAGTTATTGAATACGTACTTGTCCAAATATTTGTGTCGTGTCAACTTTAGATTTCAGTTATCTTTCTACGCAAAATCTAGCTCCTTTTTCTTCAACCATCTCTCTATCTCTGCCTTCGTTGGATTCCACGGTCTCAACATTCACTTTTAGATTCTCATTCTATCAACGACTTGTTTCCTGATTTGATATTCTTTTGACGTGTATTCCAAAAATCTCACATACTCAATCCCATTTTCTTCCAAACAACCGTCAACATAACCATTTGTTGGCTTTTCCTATTCTATTATTCGTTGTCTTACTTAGGATTCCTTATGGCTTATATTATGATTCTATCATATATTGAACCTGGTTAAGATTTTATAAGCTCCCAACAAAATCCCTTTAAAACTATCGACCCCTCTGGTAGCCCAGAAGGCAATGCAACATAGGGTGTACTGCGCAGTCTCACCCGAGATAGATCTATGGGTGGCTACAATACTCAGGTGTTTGCAACCTAGGAATGAGTGGGTATCTTTGGTTTTTATTTGTAATCTTTATTCATTCAGTCTAACATCTAATTATAGTAGTCATTCTATTCATGCATGTGGAATACCATATCTAACTAGTTAATTCATTCAACTACCATTCAAAAATTAATCAACAATAAAGACACATACATTCATTCACATAACATAGGTGTTACTGTGGTTCACCCTCTCTTGGGCTACGTCCACAAAGATCTAACTCTCAATATTTTATTATGGTTTAGAAATATATCATGCCGCACATGTTTACAATCTTAGGTCTCACTCGTTTCCACAGGCTCCTCGATCCCTGTGAGGCTGACTAGATTGCACCATGCTCCTCAGCCTGCAATCTAACCCTCGAGATCGAGTCGCTCACTACTCCCCTAGCTCACCATCTTAATGAATCATATTGTTCTTACAATTCTCTCTTCCTCTGTGTACCTCTGTACATGGCTCTCTCTTTGTCTCTCTGTCTATTTCTCTTCTTTCTCTCCTCTAAGTACTAGTTAATTATATCCTTGGCTCACCATCCATTACAATACATTACAAAAAACCTAACCCTAGCATCGTTAGGTCTTCCTTGCATGCATGCCTCTCTTGCTTCTCTTACACGTGTTGCATTTCCTTCCAACTGTCCTTTCCTCCTTGCATGCATGCCTCTCTTGCTTCTCTTACACGTGTTGCATTTCCTTCCAACTGTCCTTTCCTCCTTGCATGTTTCTCCTCCAAAAATAGCCTTTCTTCCTGACTAGGCCTGCATCCAACAATCTTCCTCTTTGATTCGTAGTTGGTGATATATTGATCTCAAGTTGATGTTTTAAAACATCATCGCGCCTTTCGTTTGGTCAAACAAATCATCTATTCTTGGAAACGGATACTAGTTCTTGATCATTGCCTTGTTCAATTGAAGGTAGTCAATACAGAGTCTCCATGACCCATCCTTCTTCCATATGAAATTAATAGGTGCATCCCAAGGTGACACCCTTGGACGTATAAGTCCTAGGTCCAACAACTCCTTCAATTGCATTTTCAACTACTGTACCTCAGGTGTTGACATCCGATAAGGCGTTCTTTCTATCGGTTTAGATCTAGGGTTCAAATCAATTTTAAACTCCAAATTTCTTGCGGGCAACAATCTGGGAAAATCTTCTTGAAACACATGAGAAATGATCATACTACTGGAATGTCTTCCAATCCTTCCACCTCGCCTCTTTTAATTAGCGCTAATATTGCGTATAACTTGCATCCTTTGCACACACTCTTCTTCAATTGTACCTGACATCTATAGCACAGTGGACTGATGCTCATCTTGATTGTTGTTTTCTGCTACAAGTGTCCTATGGGCCTTGCAAAAATATCCAACTGTAGTGTGTATTGTTGATCCGGTCATTCTGGACTCCTCAACTGGACAATCTTCCTGGTAATGTGGCTTTCCACATGTCCATCACTTGGTCTTAGGTTGAGTACTCCTGGTCTATTCTGTTGAACAAGCCTAAGATGCAGCTGCTGATGCGGTGGTCCTCTATAGGGAGTCCCTACCGAGGAGTCGATCATCAGGGTGTCGTGAACATGGATCCTCACGACGTATCTCGATACCTTGATGTATGTCAGGCTGGTGTCTGATGCTACTGTGCACCTGACATTGTCCGTCTAGACAATATCATAATATTCCTACCTTGACCCCTGCTTATCAGTTCTTCCTCAGCTATGAGGGCCTTTTGGACTGCATCGTGCAATGTTTGAGGCATTATGATCCTCACCTTTGCATGAATTATGACATTAAGGATGAACACAAACTTGTTTACCTTGAGCTTCTCGATGTTAAGATGTGGAGCATACCTAAGTAGCTCCATAATCGGGCCTCATATTTCGACAACGTATGACCACCCTGTTGTAAGGCATTGAACTCATTGAGCTGGTGCTCAATGAATTCCTCTGATAAATACCTCTCTCAGAACCACTCCTCGAACAATTCCCATGACATGTCTTCGATGACCATGTTCAGTTGTGGTAGGAGTGTCTTCCACCATAGAAGAAAACTCCCCTTCAGTTGAAAGACCTCCATGCATACTTTCATGTTGGAGGTGTAGTCACGAAGTGCGAAGCACATCACCATGTTCTCCAACCTTGCCTTGGAGGCTGAGTCGTCCGTGGCTCCTATGAACTCAACAAACTTAATCTTCTTGATTTCTCTGTGGATGCCACCACCACCAGCCAGAGTGCACTGTGGACCCTCATCGAGTACAGGCGCCATGGCCTCATCTCTATCTAGGCGTTTAATCAAGGCCTCTGACACGCTTTGGAAGGATCTCATCAAACCAACCACATCCCACGCAACACTCTGCTCATGCCCAATGAATTTTTCTTCTCCTTGGGGGTTGAACCCCTCTGGCGTGGGTGCTACTGGAGGCATCACACCTACTCCCCTAGAACCACGTTGTGAACCTCTGCGACATCCTCTAACCATGATTATCGCATGGACAAGTTAAAATTTTAATTAGCGCTAAGTTATTAATCAAGTGTAAAATACAGTGGAAGGCGTGACGATCCACAATCACAGGGTTGAACCTGCTCTGATACCATATGTAACGACCCCTCTATTATGACTAGGAAAGTGAAGCATAAAAGGTAAATTTTTATTTTTTTGCATTAGGAAATTAACATCAACAATATAAATCATATCAACGCAAAATCAACGACATCATAAGTAAAAGCATTACCAACTACTCATCATTGAAATCAATAATGACGCATTCAACGCGTCAACAAAAAGCATAGCGACACATAAAAATAAATAGCGTTGCCGCTTAGCACATCACAATCATCTTGAAACATTTTATAAACAATGATCAACTAGATAATGAATATTAAAATGACTACCCGCCCAATCTACCCTACAAGGTTAGGACCTCCAGGACACATATGCAATGCTCAAGCCCAGGATCCAATTGATTTTGACTATTTAAGGTCTCAGGGCTAGCGACTGTTCTGAGGAACAAGAAGGTGTCTGCATCCCACAACAATCAATTCCAACATCAACTAGATCAATCAATCAATCATAATCATCAATTAATCATGGCGCGAGGGTAATCATCATCTTCATCAATCATACATCAACATTTAATTCATGGCACACATGATATCAAATTCTAACAATCATTCATCAAAATTAAATATTCGATGCACACGAGAGTAAACAAACTCTATAACAATCACATGTCAACTTAATTAATGACGCAAGAGAAAACTAGTTACTGTATCAGTCATATATCAACATAATTTCATGACACAAGATTAATTAGCAACTTATTCATGACACAAGAGTGATCAACATTAAATTCAAAGGTGCAAGAGAAAGTAAATTCTTCATCAATCATACAACGACAAAGGTTAGGCGCAAGTGCAATCACTTTATTTTTACGGCACAAAAGCAAACATCTATTTATTTCAAGGTGCGCAACAAATTCTATTACAACATATATCACATTAGTTTAATTAACGCAAATGCCACCCTTAAAATATTTAACAAGAGTCCAACTACAATTATCATATAAAAATCGATTGATACCACTACCATCTACAAAACGTTCCAATGATAATCTGAAGACAATAACACATATCAATTAATTTGACGCAACACCGTCGATGAAAATTCCATTTAAGAATTCCATACAAGGTTAAATCTTCTCAAGCCATACATTAAATTTTACATCGCTTTACATCATGCATCCATCTAAAAACTAAATTAAATAATTCATAACCATCATTATTAAGAAGTCAAATGCTGACATTACCATCATAAAACTGCCATGTGAATTTCAAATTCAAAGATTAATTATACATGTTTTATAAAAGTTGGAAATCACATCATAATAGTGGAGATGTGAACATGAAAATCCCCTCAGACAAACCTGTCAACAATATCGAAGATACATGCATACTCACCAAATGATAAATCCTCCCCTCAACAACCATGTCACACTATCCAAAGTATGAACATAATGACCAAAATATAATTCTATGAAACTTCCAAAATTTGATTAATATTGAAGAACTCCATTCCTTTAATAAACCATAAATGTTTACCTTGACGACAAACCTTCATTTTCATAAACAAACACAATACACATCAAAGAAGTTTAATAAAGAGAAAATATTAGTTTCCTGCTAGAATACCCCATGTGTCCATGTAAAAAAAAACTGTGTAATCATGTGTCCATGTAAAAAAAATGATAAAAGAAGGGAAAAATTTATCCTGAAAGTTCTTTTATGCGTTCTCTTATTAGCGACCATCCATTTCATGATAGAAAGAAAGAAAAGAAAGAAAGAATTTTTAACGTCCACGAGGCTAAAAATAGCCTACGGGACAGATTGTTTTTCCATCTGCCTTTTGTATTCGGCCATTTTCCTGTAAAGTTTTACAATAATCGCTCCCAGCTTCTCAACAAACTCTTTGCTGAATAGATTATCCCAAGAACTAGCTGCCAGAATACCTGCATAATTTTTCCTGCTGTCTTTGAGGGCCTCACATTCTAAAATGAAATGTTTCTCTGTTTCCACTTTTCTGGACGAGCACAAAATACATACTCTTTCTTCCCACCTTTCTTTTGGTCTTTTCCAGCGCCCTGTTTCCCAACGGAGTTGATAGATATAAGACGCCATTCACCTCGAAGGAAAAGTGAAAGAACAATACCCTGCTCAAAGGAGTTCCATCTAAAATCCATGTAACAATGGGTGCACATAAGACAAAAGAATGAAACAAAAAGGGGCAAGTCGCTACAGGAGAAAACAAAATGGTTTAGACAAAAATTTCCAATTCCAAAATTCGTTTAGAAGAGAAATGGTTCAGATGAGAATCACTACAGTAAATTTGTTTAGACAAGAATTGCTACAGGGAAAAGTGCCTAAGGATGGCGCCTTCTCATGCTGGGGAAAACACATAATATCAGAAGGAAAAACACAGGAAAATGTGCCTAACAATGGAACCCTCTCTTTCTGGGAAAAATGAAAATATATCAGAAGGAAAACACAGAAAAAATGCGCCTAACAATGACGCCCTTTCTTGCTGGGAAAAATGAAAATATCAGAAGGAAAACACAGGAAAAATGTGCCTAGCAATGGTGCCCTCTCTTGCTGGGAAAAACAAAAATATATCAGAAGGAAAACACAGGAAAAATGTGCCTAACAATGGCGCCCTCTCTTGCTGGGAAAAACAAAAATATCAGAAGCTAAGGATGCTTCTTGTGGTTCTTTACAGTCATCATGGTTTCAAATATGTTACTTCTGTAAAGAAAATAAATTAGCAACTGACCTTCTTATTAATATATTCCCATAAAGACATGAATTAGCGTTGCTAATTCAAAACTTATAACTAAGTTAAAGTTGTAATGCATACCTTGGCAGCGAACATCGAAGTTCGAGGCCTATACATGTATACATAGCATCCATTGTCAACCATTCATTCTACCTTCAACTTAACACATAGAAATCGCTCAAGGAAGCCATTCCTAAATTCACAAGTACCAAAGGGTATTTACAGTTCAAATAAAGCTACGTTTTTAACTTTTATATTACATGAGTCCAACCATTAAATATTGCAACCGAATCCATTCAGTAGCGAAGTTGGTAAAGGAAGGATTAGAGTTTCAAGAATCTCTGTTTCAATGACTAGATGATATGCAACAAGGATTATGGCATGCATAGAAGATCCAGAATCAATTTGAAATTTCAATGATGATTTTCTAGATAGCGATAAACCCTTAATTATTTGACAGTAACTTAGATTCGCATTGCATAACATCAAGAGACGATCTAAAATGAAATGAAAAAATACTGCATTTTTCTTACACCATGATATTATATAAATACGTAGAGTTTTAAGCCTACCACTGATCAATATCAACTTCAAGAAAAGCATTAAAATTTACAACAATTTAATTATAAATCAATAATAACTGACAATCAAATACAGTAACCGACGACGTAGGAATGGATATGTTCTTCCGCAATGGTGCTCCGTCCGAACTCCCCGCTTCTTAACCGTGAAGACTTCACCAGTACCTCCCAGCTAACGCTAGGGGTACTCTTCTTCCCCCTTATTCCCCCGAGCCACAAATGGGCCACACACAACCACAAACATAATAATTTAGCTCCCAACTCACCTCGCAAGGTAGAGCTACCACTCTCTTTCTCGAGCTGGGTATCCCAACTCTCACAAGTAAAAACAATAAGAATTTATGCAACATAACCATACTCATACCGGTGATGATCCATTCCTCCTCTCAACCATTTCTTTTATAGAATTTTTCTTAGTGACCACTTGCCATTTGCACATTTAATTCTTTTTTTTTTTTAAATTAATTAGGAATTACTCTCCCCATACACTTGTCACCCGTTACCGTAGTTGCACCAATAAATCCACCATTTAATTTAGTTAAATGTCAATTTCCCTCACCCATCCTAAAAGTTCTCCTAAAATTACTCCTACTATCTGTTTATTACCTTTATTTCCCATCTACGACTGACGCCTTTCTAAAACGGAGTTGAGTTAAAGTAGGAATGTTTTCTAGTTAGACTAGACTTAGATACATTTCTATGTTTACACCTTCTTGTTCATTTTATTCCTTTCTTATTTTAATTTCTAATTTTTGTATTTACTTGCACAAGTGTATTAATCACTCCTTAGGATTTATTTTTATTTTTATTGATTCTTAATTTGATTTATTTAATCCCCTTATCATTTAATTCAAAAATTTAGATTTTAGTCTTCTCACTCACTTAGACTTAGGCTTAGTTAAATCTTTATTTGCAAACGCCTAGACCCTTAGGGATTATGCTTAATAAATTAATTCTTTAGTTAATTAATTAATCAATTAATTAATTTGGCAGGTGCTCAATATTTAAGGTTTAACATTCTCTCAAGTTTTCTAGGCCATCTAGATTCATTCACTCATTTTTTTTTATACCGCGAGGTGCCCTTCAAGATGCACTCTGTTTTCCAAGGGTGCCACTCACCTTTGATTCAAATTGTAATTACACGACGTTCCCTTCAATATGCACTACATGATCCAAGGGTGCCACCCGCATTTGACTGGTTTTGGTAGTTGTCCAACTCTTGGAGTCAATACTCCATTCAAGGGACCTTGTGAGAGACTAAGGGCCTATAAGGAATAAGGACCTTGCCTTATTGTGTGCCCCTTAGAATCTTTGTGAGCGACTGTCTCAGTTTTCCCTCACGACATCGTGGGTATCTCGAACTAGGTAATCATTAACCTACAATTTGAGCCACGACAAGAGTGCTAGTAGGTTGTGACAGGGTTGTTGCCACACCTCTCTCTCAATATCTGTTTTTTGTGCATGGCCCCTTTAATTCTTATGTGAGTTTGATTAGCAAGAAATCATCAATCTGCATTCATCAACAAAACACTATCAATGATCCATAAACAACATCATAATATACCCGATCATATGTCACATATGCATAAATAAAATACCCAAACCAATACAATCCACTCCCTGACTTGATCCAGAGTCCAAGGAGGTCCATTGATGCCATCAACATCCTCAATCTGTCAAGTGTCATGCACACTAAGGGGAAAATCATCAATAACAACTGTCAATACATAGATATCAATTAACATAACATCATAACCCATCAAAATCATCATAAGAATCCATAAGCGAACATACAACCATATACTAAAACTGGATCACTTGCACGCAAGTGTCCTCAAAGAATAAGTCAATAACACATGCTCGCAAGAGAAAGATGTTACAAGAATCCCCAAATTTGACATCTTTATGCAAATTCTCCACCGGGTTCTTTATCATATTGCACTCAGCCTCAAGAATGGAAATTTAATGCTTAACATAAACTAAAGTACTCATAATAGCTGCAATTTGTGAAATATTCATAATCATGAAATTTAGTAGAGAGAGAGAAAATGGATGTCATTTTTCCACAAATCATTTCTTCATGTGCCCTGAAAATGTTCCTTGGCTCTTTGAAATCCAAATGATACATGATGGATAGACAAACCCCAGAAGGCTCAAGAGAAAATTGACTCTTTTCAATGCAACAGGCCCACAAACATGAACCTAAAAGAGCTATATGAAAGCCAATAAATATCTCAGGGAAAATCCAATACCCATACAACTAAAACATAGAACAACAATACCTACAACCACACACCCAGAGTAGAGACAAGACCAAGTTTTGAGGATCAAAACTCACTATCAGAGNTAAAAGAGCTATATGAAAGCCAATAAATATCTCAGGGAAAATCCAATACCCATACAACTAAAACATAGAACAACAATACCTACAACCACACACCCAGAGTAGAGACAAGACCAAGTTTTGAGGATCAAAACTCACTATCAGAGCATCCAATACGAACTTCCCCAAATAATCAAAATCAATTCCACATTGACCGAGGCGAGAAATACCTATTGAATCAACAACCAACTTTTGAAAATCAACTAGACTCAACAAACACCAAGCAAGAAAAGCGAAAATAAGACTAATCACCAACTTGATTACCAGAGTGAATTATGAGCTAAGGTTGACCAAACAGAACTTCCAATGATCTTCCCACTAGATAGAGGACTGGCACTCCATTATCCCACCTCATCTAAGATGAAAAAAAATTATTCCTTCAATATCCTTCATCCTTGAAAACTCGAGCATGTGTGAGGGAACCTTGGGTCACGACGAGTTTATTGGCATGCCTTGATGGAGGAGTTGGAGCATGAAAGACACGTGTCATAATAAATTTGAGGTTCTTATCATTAATTACAAAAGGTTGATTAAAGTATGGCTTCAATAGTTAATTGACCATTAACCCAAATCTCCCTCAATTTTAAACTTATTGCCTTATTGGCTAATGTATTATCTTTATTATTAAAACCCTATAAAAATTAATGGAAAAAGGTTTTTTGAATTCTTGTAGCCTCGTGTTGAGATCAATCTAGGATATGGACAAGTTTGTAGTTAATTGGAAGGACTTTATTATGCATCAATTTGATAATTATGATAGGGTCTCCCACCATTGTTAATGATAGAATATTTGCTTCCACTACGATCATCAATCCTTGAAGTAATGCATAAAATTCTACCTAATAATTCGATGAAACCCCAACCCCAGACATATGATAATTTTTCATTTTACTTAGAATATATTTCATACTTAGCATTTTGCATTAAGGTGGTCATGTGAACTAT
>SNQJ01S0005412.1:144631-157762 GCA_010110895.2 Picea sitchensis | reverse complement strand
TTTTTTGCATGTTGATTTGAATGGCTTGGGTTATGTACATCAAGGTTGCGGTCAAAACAAGGAAGGAGTGCCTAGTTCAATCTCTAACCTTGGAGCAAAGAAAAAGGATAATAGTAGTAAGAAATAAATTGGGTTATCTGGAGAGAGAAGACTAGTAATGACATGTTATATAGACTATTTTCTCTGAATTCTTATTTACTGGTAAATGGCCGTAATAGCCGCTTTATTTGGACAATAATAGGTATAAGGGCACGAGTCAACTTGTGGGTACTGAGCCCATATTTTGTTATGTACACGAATAGTGAGATGCAATTAGGTTACACCCATTGGGAACCTATAATTGGGGTAGACTTTATGCGAAACAATGTGGCTTAATTAATTCATTGTTTTTTTACAAACATAATTAGTTAGCATGCATGCATGTCTCTGGATTATCACATATATAAACAAACCCTTCCTCTCTTTTGCTACAACATTGCAACTATCAATGCTAAGTGTAGGGATATATATTAAAATAAGAAAAATATGTGAATCACGATTCAATGTCTTTTATATCTTTTAATGCATAGAAAAAGAGCTACTCAGGGTTATCTATCAATAATAATGTGAAGGGCTTCAAATCAATCATTCTTTTCTTAACATTATAAGCTCTGATAAAATGATGTGAAATGCATGAAAAGGACCATCTGAAAATCAATGAGTAGTTCTAGTTCTGAACAAAATTGGTTTGAAAATAAAATTAGAGTGGTTACCTTACAAAAGAACAATAACTCAATATATTGCGTGCAATTTAGAATTGCACTTAAACATGGAGATAGCATGTGAATATAAAATAGAGACTATATTCATGCCAATTATGGTATATTCAAATAGAGACTATATATTAGTTACTGATAAATGATCGTCACAAATGCTATATTCAGATGATAATAGGTATAAAGGCGGGTAGTCAACTTGTGGGTATTGGACCCATGTTTTATTTTGTACACTAATAGCGAGATGCAATTAGGTAAACCTTATGTGAAACAATGTGGCTTAAAAAGTGCTCATGCCTAAAGATGCCTCTGCCCCTGTTGCTGGGGATGAGTCAATAACTGGTTCAAATGCCAGGGTTGCTTGCATTATTCAGATTTAGCATTCAACCATTGTTCTCCTAGTTCTCCAAATTTTTCTTGCTCCCTAGGTGATCAAGTCAACATTTCTTCTAAAGCAAAGTGTATGCTTGAAAAACATTAATTGGCCAAGGAGGTAAACTAGATGTATTCAAGGTGGATGAGTTGGGCCTAACAGTGCGATATGGGAGAACATGCCTTCTTGTTGCTTACAGTTTCTCTCGGTTTAGATCGAAAGTATCGTTTCTTTTATCCAAACATAAAAAGAGACTAATGAAGTGTAACAACGCTAGCATATAAATATGATCTAGTTGATGCTTGTGCTAAACAAGTTTGTGGAGAAAGACAAAGGAGGAAATGGATATCTCACAAAAAAAATATCAATTAGTATGGTATCCAAATATGAAAAATACAGATCAAAGGCTAGGGCAGTCTTCAAAGCATCACAAGCATGGAAAGGTGAGCATTGTTCCCTAAGGGATCCGAAAGGAAGATCGAAATTGTATAGGAAATACTACTGTGTGGAAGACAAATAATCTACTGATGTAGAGTCTATACCTCTGGGTTTATGAAAGTGGCTAGGGGAAGAAAATCATTGATAATAATGTGTTGCTATTTTGTAGATGCCAAGTGTTGTTTCCTGAAGATGTTGGTATTGCAAAAATACAAATCCATGGATCAAAAGTTTCATTGTTGGGTTGTATATCTTGATCTATTGTGAATGCCCTATGTATTTGAAGGTATTGAAGGATATATCATAGTGTCCACTATGTAAGATCTTCTGTATTTGAAGGTATTGAAGGATATATCACAATTTCCACTGTGCGTTGCAACTGTTTCTGCTGATATGTTTGGCTCTTGCAGCTCATCAAGTATTCATTGGAATGTCAGACACAACTCATCTACCTTGAAGATATCTCTCTTTTCAAATTTTAATTAGATTGCACTATTAAGGATTTTTTGAAGCAGCCCTCGAGCTCACTGCATCTAGATTCAACATTTTCTTTTAGACATAGGACCTATTGTAAAGCCTATAAAAAGGCCAATAAAATCATTAATATATCAATAAATTTGTCCTAATCTCCTCCAATTCGGAGGATTCTTATGTCTTATATTTTATTCTTTATCAGCTACAAGATCTTATTATTTTTTTGAAAAAGAAAAAACACGGATTTCCAAAACAAGACTCGGGCCATAGATGCAAGGCCAACCTTAGAGGTGCTCCCATTTATTTATTTTCAACTAGAGGTGCCCCCATTTATTTATTTATTTTCAACTAGACTCGAAATGCAACAGTGACATTGTACGAGACAAAGTGAGAGAGGAGAGATCATAATCACATTTACCTAGACGATACCATGTGGAAGTTTCAGACACCATGAAAAATTAGATGACATCAAAAAGTTAGTGAGGGTGCAAGTGTTAATGGACCAATGAAAGTCTACCAACAATTTTGTGAATGGACAACGGGTGATGGCAGGTGATATGTGGCATGCATTACCTAAGTGACCATGTATTCAATATAATATCATTCTCATTCTCACATGTATGTTGTAGTTAACACCTCCCATTTTTTTTCGATAAGGAAAAGTAGTTCAAGAAAACATGTATAACTCAAATTGCTTGGTTTAAGAAATGCTAATACCCTACAAAGCCACACTACCAGTGGAAATATGTCCACTTATACATTCCTGCAAACGTTTACAATGAAGATAATGCATATTTCTTTAACAAAGGATCACAAGTCGAAAGTGAGGACATAGTACTTCATATGAGACATTATTGTTGTTCCTCCAGCCTTTTCTTGGCATTTTCTTTCAAGACATTTCTCCAAAACATGCAACATGTACGCAACATGTACCTAAATGAATATATAAAGTAAATGAATAATATATCCACTGGAGAAGAAAAGAGAAGAATGAAAGACGATGCTGCATAACAACAGTTTGAGTTGAAGTCCTATGTTCTCGAACTAAAGGATGCCCAATTTTCAATGTTTGAGAAGATATTACTCACCATAGATCTTAGATCAACCTCACTCACTGCCTGTAAATCATAATAGTGAAATGATAGTGAAATGCTTCAAAAAGTCTAGTTCCATTAAGTTTTCCAGTACCAAAATAACAAAACCAAAATAACTCTCAAAATGTACACTTGAACAATAATAATTAGAAAAATTGAATGACCTATGCACCCAAATTATCACAAATAAAAGCTACTTTTTATACTGCATATATATATATATATTATATATGTAGGTAAACTGAGAAAATGAAACCAAGAACAATAAGAAGTGATACTTACAATTGATACCAAGAACAATAAGAAGTGTTACTTACAATTGATACCTTAGTAACTGAGCACTGGATAGGTGAAATAGCAACAGAGATATGGAGAACATTTGTTTTACCATAGAAAAAAGAATGATGTATCAGTATCCAAAACCAAAATGAATCATATATCATTTTATTAGAACATCAAAATAAAAACTGGGCCTTCAACATATGTAGGAAGGGATTTATCACACCCATGACAATGATTTACAACATTCCAAATAATTATTTATGACATGACAATGCCTAGAATTGTTTGATGATATAATAATGATGATTATATACAAAACTTAGAAAAAACATGTGTCTTTAATGCATTGACATAAGAAAACTACAACACGATATTTGTCTCATTGTTCCAGCTTCAAGTTCAAAATATTAAGATTACATTACATATATTTGTCTCATTCTAAAAAACTAATTATAAAAAATAAATCTTATATCCCCTGTGGATAAATGGGTACACTGGAAATCACAACATTTTGTTTTTATAGGAAGACATGTGTCTAACTTTACAATAGTTATATGAAGTCTAATTTTGGTTTTGATTTTATCTGCATGGACTATCCCTTAACAAAACAAAACGATGCAAGTGTGCCACTATGAAAAACAAGCACATGCCATAAGTGAAATCAAAAGTGTGCAGTGTGCACTACGTTGTGCAAGACCCAGGTGCTTCAGACCTTGAGTCAAATCATAATTAGCAGGTGTGATCAGTTATGTAGGTTGCAAATTTCAGTGTTGTCTTAAATTTTTGTTTCAAAATCAATGTTTATTGAAATGGCCAACAAACATCGAGTTTAACAACCATTATTACGAGCAGAAGCACCAGTTTCATGCGAGAAAGACTAGGTTTCATAACCCAAGTCATTCAAATAAGCATTCAAATGAAAGACGTCGTTGGTTACCATAAATTATAGAATAGAGGCTTTAGAGTAGCACGCTCCTCTATCAAGATCATGCTAAACAACCCAGTCCAAGACTTATTGTTTCTCTCAAGACCAAAATGGTCCAACTAACTTTTTTTTTATGTTGAATAATACCTATACCACCAATAAGATAGGCAGGCTAGACAAATCATAATAATAAGCAGTCCCAGTTTGAACTTGAAATCAAGTCGAACTAAGGGTTTACACTGATACAAACAATTCCCTATTATAATATATTTCGGGTTCAAATTTTCTGGGTTTACACCCATAATTGTACAACATGCGGAGAATATTACACCTGGGGTTGCCTTCAGGATGCATATTACATTCCAGAGGGGCAATTTGCTTCGTCTGGGTCTGATAATAACTGACATGGTGGGCATGGACTGCGGCTAGGTCTGGTTTTGTTAATAACTTGTATGATGGGCATGGACTCGGGATGGTAAAAATTTCTGGTGCAATTCAATGGTTATAGCTCATAGAATTTAATAATCGTTCTCTCCAATGCTATAGTGTCGATTTCCATGACTATGCATGCATGTAGCCAACTGTGAGCGAATTAGTTTACTAAATTAAGAGGATACATGAAAGAAAAATACAAGTGGGAAGTTTAAAGTTAACAAGTGTCCTTTTCAGGTATTAAGAACTGCCAAAGGAAGTGGGCAGTTAAAGTTAACAAGCGTAGGTATTAAGGGCGGTTGAAGGGTACATGTAGCATGACAAGTATGTGGTTGTTTTCCCAACTGTCCAATATGTCATGAAATTTGGATTGTCATTGTGAACTGTGCATAAAAGAGATTCAATAGTAATGCATGTATTGCATTTGGCATGGAGTTACTGAGATGTCCTAGTCTTAGTCCTAGCCTGAAACATTACAAGGTAGTATCCATTGCAAGAACCTTGCTTATCCATGTGCATTCAAGCTCAGGTTATTCAAGGCTGAACATACATCATTTGTTTGTATATGATGCATGGCATGAATTCCAGTTTTGAGTTGGATTCTCCAACCCCCCTTCTTTTGGTTTTCGGTTAGAATGGTTTGGATGGATGTCAGCCCGTCATTGAAGAGGGAAGTATGCTTTGGCCATAGTTTAACCATGTGGAGAAAAATAGATTGCTCATCCTCAGTCTATTAATATGGTGAATTATGTTCATACATTTAATTCCAGTTGAGTGAGATGCAGACCCACTGGACATCTTTCAAATCTATATATCTCTTTTCTGCCTTCCAATGAGAATGGAGATCTTTGTTGTGTGGCATTTCATAGAATCCATGGAAATCCCTGGGGGTCGGTAGCCCTTCGGGTCAAAATACATTGATGTCATGGGATTGAAAAGGGGTTGTTCAAGAAAAGGCTAATTTGACAGGTGATAGGGGGCATAAATATGAATAAGAGTTTACTGGTTCCGTATTGTTATCGGTTATGTGGTGTCGAGATGGATCAATTTAGTTTTGAAAGAAGATACCAAGAGGTAGAGGAGGGTTAGGGTCATGGTCATGGTCATGGTCATGGTCATGGTCATGTCGAGACAATGCAGGGCTTGTAAAACAAGCTCATCCTGTGAAGAATGAAGAAGAATTAAACTTTGGCAATGCTTGGGAAGACAAGGATGGAATGTCGAGTCAGATAGAGGAGAAACAAATGAGCATAGAGAAGATATTTGGCAACAAGAAGGTGCCTCCCTGGCGGGAACAAATCACATTCAGAGCAATGTTTGTGAGCATATTGTTGGATATTATTTTAAATCTTTGTGGCATTGATTAACTACCTCTGCCATCTAACTTTCCATAACATGTTGTGGTGCAACGTTTGCAAGTTTTGAAGTTCGAAGCTACAATGTATTTCAAGTCTTATTGGCCGACAGTGGTGCCAATCAATTTCTATGGGTTGATGTGACAAACCTCCACTATGTAATAAATCATGAAAGGTATCTTGGAAACTTGGAGCACTTCTCCAACTTTTGGCGTGGTTTGACCCGCATTTCCAAGATTCCTCCATATAAGTCCTATAAAGTGTGATATGCGTCCTTCAGAGTATGACATCTAGTCGGGAATCTTGCACGACTACCCTGCCAGATCTAAAAATAAGATTTTCTTTCGGTGATATGAAATAAAAGTTTGATTTGAACGGAAGAATCTTGCACGATTTCTACCGCCAAATCCCTAAAGTAGATTGGGTGGCAGACATGTAGGTCCTAGAGTCCCATATCAAAATGATTCTCTTCTCCACAAATTTGTATATAAGGAGATGAGGAGCTCATTCTCGAGGAGGATTTTTTAGTCTGCAAGTCAGTCAATCAGTTTGTAAGTTGTCCGAGTCTTTCTAAAGATCCCTTCTGTTCGAGCTTTTGAGTCATTCTGTATATGCAAGTCTGCAAGTATTTTCAAGTCTGTAAGTGTGTTGTGAGCGAGTAGAGCATTATGTTCTGAGCATCCTGCTCAATTTGTATACCCTGGCTCTTTAGATCTTTGGCTCTCTGTGTTTAATATAAAAAGACTTCCGCAAGCGTTTATGAAATCTGAATGTTGTCTCCTATTGTGCATCTGTTAAATACTCTCGTTTCTATTTTCCTACTATTGCAATCTATGTGCCTTGAAATATTATGGTAGCTGAGGTTCTCTCAAGTGAAAGATAAAGCTCTGGAGGAAAGCTGTTCCGAGGTTCTCTTAGGTCCTGGAGCACTTGTGTAAGTCCCACTAGGTAGGTGGCCGCTAAGGGCAGTTTATGGTGTTGGGTTGTTCGAAGGTTCGCTAGGAGTTTTCTTTAGGAGCATATAATGTTCAACTTGGGGTTCGCCAGGATAACTGGATTGGTACTGTAGAGAGTAGCAAGACGTAGACGGTCAAATAGCAGAAGAAAGACAGACGCATGAGACAGATTCATCTTCAGGCTTCATTCTCCGTCGGAGGAAGCCTCTGAGTAACAAATGGTATCAGAGCCATGAAGCCATTTTCGCGCCGGGTATGATAACAAATCTCTCGCTCTATTAAATTGTTTTGTTAATAAGTAAAGAAAGAATCTAGAGCCGTATCAAGAGTCTCGGGCCTTTGAAAGACAAGGTTTCCACTCTTGCGACTCTCTGAATCCATATAAAAAATCTTGGACTTTTGAAAGACAAGGTTTCCACTTCTGCGACTTCCTGACAGAGTAACTAGTTTCTGCCTCAGCAGTCGACCAGGAGCCTATCTGACATTCTCTCTCTCCGGAGTAGAGAACTAAGATTAAACACCCTGCTTTTCTGTGCAGTTATAGTTATCTCTCCTATAAACATGGATACTTCTGTTTCTTTCAGAGAATTACAAAATGCCGAAGATCAAAGTACATCTGGAAGAGATTCTATTAGCAGTCTAGAATCCATTTTTGCCAATAACAGATCTCATAGTTTAAACTATGCTAGCATTGAAGAGGTAGAAACTCAACCTCAAGCTGCTTGGAAATTGCCTGCTATATCTCCCAGCCAAGTCTATAAATATCTAAACATGTTTCATCTTAAGGTTGTTTCTAGAGTTATATTCAAAGAATCAGTAATACGGATACAACAAAATAGTGATGTCAGTCAGACTATTTCCCTGATAAATGTCAAAGAAGTCCAAAATGAAGCCAAAAAACATGGAACACATTATTTACATTTTGGATGTATTAGAGTTGGAATTAGTCCCCTGGTTCATAAAGGTATTGATGCCTATGCTCTCTGTACAGTCATAGATATGACACACAACAAATTCACTGATTCATTGATAGGAGGAATAGTAGCTCCTCTTTCTAATGGTCCTGTTTATTTTGATTGTTTTCCCAACTTTTCTGTATATACTTTTGATGATAACCTTGGAGATATTTTAAAACTCCAAGTCAAAACCACTGAGTTTGATATGTGTCAGACCAGAACAAATATATCCATACAAACTAGGGGATGTTTTATACATACCAATACTTTATACCTTGCAATGTTGCAGACCCCTAGCCAAACTTCACAGTCAAGCACTCTGGTTCTAACAGACCCATTAAATCAAAAAATGGAACATTAGACAATACGATGGGAAAATCTTTCCTTTCCCACAGATTGGGTCATTGACACACCAAAAGCCCCTATCCCAAGGTCAATCACTTCTGCTCAAATAAAAGAATCTGCTTCTTCTGCAGTCATTTCTTTTCCACAAAAATATCTATCCCGAAATAACTCTTCAGTCTCATCTTCATCATCCACATCCACTGCATCCTTTTGTTTACATCCTTCACTCCACTCTTTAGCAAATTCTATTGGTCATGTTCCTTTTGCAGTCCAATGTCTAGATTGTGGAAAATTGGTCACATTATCTACACTCTCTGCATTCAAAGAAGAAAACCAATTACAATTTGAACATAGCCATCATAATCCTCGTACTAACCTTCCACCCACAAATTCCACATCAAAAGAACCTTGTCCTCATCCACAGTGTTCTGAATTCCCTTTTCCTCATGAACCACACGTTCTTGTTATAAAAACAAACCCTTGTACATAAGTTAACAAAAGATGTCAAACAAGTATACCACTTGACATTAAAAAACCATATGTGCCTGAAATTGATAAATTCCTCTCCCTGATGATTGGTTGCAAAAAATAGAAAGTCAATACAGAATGGATGAAAACAATGTTGAATTGGGATCTTTTTACTCATCCATGTGCATAAATATTTTCCTCAACAAGCTCAGATGAAGAAAAAATGAGCTTATCAAAAGAATGGAAAGACTACATGGATTAAAAGGATATGTTTATCTCCTTTTATGAATGGAGGACTAAAAGAAGATTTTTTAAGTCAAGAAATTGCTCTAAAGTGGCCTTAGAACCATGCTCAATCAGGCCTACATGTTGTTCTATCCAAACACTCTCTATCTCAGATTTGGGGAAAGAGATAGGTATACTCATTTTTTTTATCAAAGAACAAGAGAATAAGACAAAACAAAAAGAAGAGCAAGTTTTTCCAATTCAGCATAAAAAATTCCATGTCCTTATGGATTTAAAAATTCAAGGAATGCCTTTCCATCTAAAAACTTTGTTAGATACAGGATCTGACATTAATCTGTTGAATAAAGAAATTATTCTTGTAAATTTCTGGCAAAAGACTCAAACAAGTGCTGTTGGACTTGGAAATATTCCAACAAAAATCTCTTTTCAAATTCCTGAAGCTACCCTTTGCTTCAAACAATATTGCATGCACTTAAAATTCTTGCTAGCCGACATTCCCATAGCTTGTATCTTGAGGACACCATTCTTTGCAGCAGTTGAACCCCATGGATCCACTATGCTAGCCCAAAATAGACCTGGTTATTTTATTAGCATTCCCTCTGCAACCAAAGATAAAAAGGTTACTATAAAACTTCCTTTTGTGTCTGTTCCCAGGATCTCTAATATGGTACAAACCATAAAAAATAAAATCCTGAAAATAGAAGAATTAAAAGGACAACAAGCTGGGATAATAATAAGAGAGCAGTTGAGCCAAAATTTAATACAACAGAAAATTCTTCTGTTGAAGCAAGAATTCATTGATCAAGTATGCTCAGAAAATCCCACAGTTTTTTGGAAGCAAAATAAGCACGAAGTTTCTCTTCCATACAAGGAAGACTATCAAGGAAAACCCTGTAAGAGCAGAGCCATTCCTATGAATGCTGAATACCAGAGATTATGTGCAGAAGAAATTAAGGGTATCCTTAATAAAGGGCTCATCAGAGAATCTACTAGTCCTTGGAATTGTTATGGGTTCTATGTGAACAAACATTCTGAAAAAGTAAGAGGCATTCCAAGACTAGTAGTAAATTACAAGCCTTTAAATAAAGTTTTGGCTGATGATACATACCCTATCCCAAATAAGACCAGTCTAGTTACAAGGATTGCTGGCACCAAAATATTTTCAAAATTTGATTTAAAGTCAGGATTTTGGCAAGTGGCTATTAAAGAAGAAGACAAATTCAAAACAACCTTTAATATCCCAGCAGGACATTACGAATGGAATGTTATGCCATTTGGTCTAAAGAATGTACCAGCCAAATTCCAGAGGGTTATGGATGATACATTAAAACCCTATTTTGATTGGCTTATTGTATATATTGATGACATACTTGTCTTCTCATCTTCTGTGGATCAACATTTTAAGCATCTTAAGAAGTTTCTGCAAATAATCAAACAGACAGGCCTAGCTTTTTCAAAAAAGAAACTTGAATTATTCAAGACAGAAATCAAATATCTGGGCCATACTATAAAAAATGGAGAACTTACTTTGTAGACACATGCTGTAGAATTTGCTGATAAATTTCCCGACAAAATAACTGAGAAACTTTAGTTGCAAAGATGCTTGGGTAATCTAAATTACATTAGTCATTTCTACAAAGGTTGTGCCCAAGACATGAAATTATTAAACGACAGGTTAAAGAAAGACCCTGGCCCGTGGATTGAAGCACATTCCCAAGTAGTTCGAAATATAAAATCCAAAGGCAAAAATCTTCCTATATTGTACATTTCTGATGATGAAAATAGTTGAAACTGATGCTAGCAACATTGGGTGGGGAGCAATCCTCAAACAAATCAGACACCAAGGAGATAGAAAAAAGGAAGAAATTATCCAATTTGCTTCAGGCCTTTGGCAAGCAGCTGAAAGAAACTATTAATCTCTGGATAAATAAATAAAAGCAACACTAAATGCCATACATAAGTTTGAGATATTTCTTATTTACAAAAAGTTTCTTTTAAGAACTGACGTTGCTGCTATGAGTAAAGTGTTGAATAAAGAGATCAAATCTCCAAGTGATGCTAAGTTTGCCCAGTGGCAAGCATTATTTAGAAATTTTGATTTTTCTGTTGAACATATTAAGAGTACTACAAATTCTATCCTAGATTTCTTAAGCAGAGAACATTTGCAAGGTTTTTGTATGATAATCTCTGTACAACTCAAAAATGGAGCTGAAATATTGACAAATATTCCTGATACTCTAAATTGGGAAACATATGGGTTTGAATGGAGACCTCACTGGGAATTAAGAAGTACCAAACTGCTAAGCCAAACAAGCCAGCTTGCTTATTCAAATCTAGTCCCAGAAATTCGTTCCAGGAGAATTTCGAATGGGCTAGCCCCAATTATTGCTAGAGCCGCGCAAAAAGCAGTTGAAGCACAAGAGGCTCTGACTAATAATTTTCATGATATTAGTCTTATTTGGGACATCAGGGACAATCTGGGAAACAATCAACAATATTTCTGTTTAAACCGACCAAGATTGTTGTTTCACTGGCCTGAAAGAAACTCATAAATCTTTTTCCCGGGCAGTGATTATAACTATACATCTTATANTTTAACCTTAGTTAAATTTGGAAATGTTAAAACAACTACAGCTGGAAGACCACCACTTTGGCTGGTAGATTGGTGGAAATATTTTGGTTTAAATAAAGGAGCTATCGACCCAAGGATCATTCATACTATGGTATCAATTCTATGTCCTAAAGGAGCTATCGACCCAAGGATCATTCATACTATGGTATCAATTCTATGTCATTTACAATCCATTCAGAATGTCTTTGAATATGGACCAAATGAAGGAGAAACGCTTTGTCATTTCATACTAAATCATTTTCAATGGGCTATCAAAGTGAAAACCATTATTCAAATTATGAATGGCAACCCATTCATTGCACGAAAGGTATATACAAAAATGTGGGACATACATACTTATGAAGAAAGGTTTTCAACTCATATAGAAAATGACTAAAATCTTGCTTTCATGTTTTACTAGCCAACAGTGGTGCCAATCGATTTTCGTGGGTTGAAGTTACCAACCTCCACAGTGTATTTCAAGTCTTATTGGCCGACAGTGGTGCCAATCGGTTTCCGTGGGTTGACGTGACAAACCTCCACTATGTAATAAATCATGAAAGGTATCTTGGAAACTTGGAGCACTTCTCTAGCTTTTGGCGTGGTTTGACTCGCATTTCCAAGATTCCTCTGTATAAGTCCTATAAAGTGTGATATGTGTCCTTCAGAGTATGACATTTGGTCAAGAATCTTGCACAACTACCCTTCCAGATCTAAAAATAAGATTTTCTTTCGGTGATATGAAATAAAAGTTTGATTTGGACGAAAGAATCTTGCATGATTTCTACCACCAAATCCCTAAATAGATTGGGTGGAAGACATGTAGGTCCTAGAGTCCCATCTCAAAATGATTCTCTTCTCCACAAATTTGTATATAAGGAGATGAGGAGCTCATTCTCGAGGAGGAGTTTTTAGTCTGCAAGTCAGTCAGTCAGTTTGTAAGTTGTCTGAGTCTTTCTAAAGCTCCCTTCTGTCTGAGCTTTTGAGTCATTCTTTATATGCAAGTCTGCAAGTATTTGCAAGTCTGTAAGTGTGTTGTGAGCGAGTAGAGAATTATTCTCTAAGCATCCTGCTCAATTTGTATACCTTGGCTCTTTAGAGCTTTGGATCTCTGTGTTTAATATAAAAAGACTTCCGCAAGCGTTTATGAAATCTGAATGTTGTCTCCTATTGTGCATCTATTAAATACTCTCATTTCTATTTGCCTACTATTGCAATCTGTGTGCCTTGAAAGATTATGGTAGCTGAGGTTCTCTCAAGTGAAAGATAAAGCTCTGGAGGAAAGCTGTGCCGAGGTTCTCTTAGGTCCTGGAGCACTTGTGTAAGTCCTGCTAAGCAGGTGGCCACTAAGGGCAGTTTATGGTGTTGGGTTGTTCGAAGGTTCGCTAGGAGTTTTCTTTAGGAGCATATAAGGTTCAACT
>SNQJ01S0005412.1:133360-144621 GCA_010110895.2 Picea sitchensis | reverse complement strand
GGCATCCTTTAGTTCGAGAACATAGGACTTCAACTCAAACTGTTGTTATGCAGCATCGTCTTTCATTCTTCTCTTTTCTTCTCCAGTGGATATATTATTCATTTACTTTATATATTCATTTAGGTACATGTTGCGTACATGTTGCATGTTTTGGAGAAATGTCTTGAAAGAAAATGCCAAGAAAAGGCTGGAGGAACAACAATAATGTCTCATATGAAGTACTATGTCCTCACTTTCGACTTGTGATCCTTTGTTAAAGAAATATGCATTATCTTCATTGTAAACGTTTGCAGGAATGTATAAGTGGACATATTTCCACTGGTAGTGTGGCTTTGTAGGGTATTAGCATTTCTTAAACCAAGCAATTTGAGTTATACATGTTTTCTTGAACTACTTTTCCTTATCGAAAAAAAATGGGAGGTGTTAACTACAACATACATGTGAGAATGAGAATGATATTATATTGAATACATGGTCACTTAGGTAATGCATGCCACATATCACCTGCCATCACCCGTTGTCCATTCACAAAATTGTTGGTAGACTTTCATTGGTCCATTAACACTTGCACCCTCACTAACTTTTTGATGTCATCTAATTTTTCATGGTGTCTGAAACTTCCACATGGTATCGTCTAGGTAAATGTGATTATGATCTCTCCTCTCTCACTTTGTCTCGTACAATGTCACTGTTGCATTTCGAGTCTAGTTGAAAATAAATAAATAAATGGGGGCACCTCTAGTTGAAAATAAATAAATGGGAGCACCTCTAAGGTTGGCCTTGCATCTATGGCCCGAGTCTTGTTTTGGAAATCCGTGTTTTTTCTTTTTCAAAAAAATAATAAGATCTTGTAGCTGATAAAGAATAAAATATAAGACATAAGAATCCTCCGAATTGGAGGAGATTAGGACAAATTTATTGATATATTAATGATTTTATTGGCCTTTTTATAGGCTTTACAATAGGTCCTATGTCTAAAAGAAAATGTTGAATCTAGATGCAGTGAGCTCGAGGGCTGCTTCAAAAAATCCTTAATAGTGCAATCTAATTAAAATTTGAAAAGAGAGATATCTTCAAGGTAGATGAGTTGTGTCTGACATTCCAATGAATACTTGATGAGCTGCAAGAGCCAAACATATCAGCAGAAACAGTTGCAACGCACAGTGGAAATTGTGATATATCCTTCAATACCTTCAAATACAGAAGATCTTACATAGTGGACACTATGATATATCCTTCAATACCTTCAAATACATAGGGCATTCACAATAGATCAAGATATACAACCCAACAATGAAACTTTTGATCCATGGATTTGTATTTTTGCAATACCAACATCTTCAGGAAACAACACTTGGCATCTACAAAATAGCAACACATTATTATCAATGATTTTCTTCCCCTAGCCACTTTCATAAACCCAGAGGTATAGACTCTACATCAGTAGATTATTTGTCTTCCACACAGTAGTATTTCCTATACAATTTCGATCTTCCTTTCGGATCCCTTAGGGAACAATGCTCACCTTTCCATGCTTGTGATGCTTTGAAGACTGCCCTAGCCTTTGATCTGTATTTTTCATATTTGGATACCATACTAATTGATATTTTTTTTGTGAGATATCCATTTCCTCCTTTGTCTTTCTCCACAAACTTGTTTAGCACAAGCATCAACTAGATCATATTTATATGCTAGCGTTGTTACACTTCATTAGTCTCTTTTTATGTTTGGATAAAAGAAACGATACTTTCGATCTAAACCGAGAGAAACTGTAAGCAACAAGAAGGCATGTTCTCCCATATCGCACTGTTAGGCCCAACTCATCCACCTTGAATACATCTAGTTTACCTCCTTGGCCAATTAATGTTTTTCAAGCATACACTTTGCTTTAGAAGAAATGTTGACTTGATCACCTAGGGAGCAAGAAAAATTTGGAGAACTAGGAGAACAATGGTTGAATGCTAAATCTGAATAATGCAAGCAACCCTGGCATTTGAACCAGTTATTGACTCATCCCCAGCAACAGGGGCAGAGGCATCTTTAGGCATGAGCACTTTTTAAGCCACATTGTTTCACATAAGGTTTACCTAATTGCATCTCGCTATTAGTGTACAAAATAAAACATGGGTCCAATACCCACAAGTTGACTACCCGCCTTTATACCTATTATCATCTGAATATAGCATTTGTGACGATCATTTATCAGTAACTAATATATAGTCTCTATTTGAATATACCATAATTGGCATGAATATAGTCTCTATTTTATATTCACATGCTATCTCCATGTTTAAGTGCAATTCTAAATTGCACGCAATATATTGAGTTATTGTTCTTTTGTAAGGTAACCACTCTAATTTTATTTTCAAACCAATTTTGTTCAGAACTAGAACTACTCATTGATTTTCAGATGGTCCTTTTCATGCATTTCACATCATTTTATCAGAGCTTATAATGTTAAGAAAAGAATGATTGATTTGAAGCCCTTCACATTATTATTGATAGATAACCCTGAGTAGCTCTTTTTCTATGCATTAAAAGATATAAAAGACATTGAATCGTGATTCACATATTTTTCTTATTTTAATATATATCCCTACACTTAGCATTGATAGTTGCAATGTTGTAGCAAAAGAGAGGAAGGGTTTGTTTATATATGTGATAATCCAGAGACATGCATGCATGCTAACTAATTATGTTTGTAAAAAAACAATGAATTAATTAAGCCACATTGTTTCGCATAAAGTCTACCCCAATTATAGGTTCCCAATGGGTGTAACCTAATTGCATCTCACTATTCGTGTACATAACAAAATATGGGCTCAGTACCCACAAGTTGACTCGTGCCCTTATACCTATTATTGTCCAAATAAAGCGGCTATTACGGCCATTTACCAGTAAATAAGAATTCAGAGAAAATAGTCTATATAACATGTCATTACTAGTCTTCTCTCTCCAGATAACCCAATTTATTTCTTACTACTATTATCCTTTTTCTTTGCTCCAAGGTTAGAGATTGAACTAGGCACTCCTTCCTTGTTTTGACCGCAACCTTGATGTACATAACCCAAGCCATTCAAATCAACATGCAAAAAACCCTTCTCGGCAGGGACATAGCCACTGCAATGGCACTTGTTTGTAAAAAGTCGCGTACCAACTAAGATTTTACCAAATATTTAAGGTTAAAAATATCAAAGGTCAACTAAAATAATGAAACTTAACTAATTAATGAAAAATGTAAAATAATAACTAGATTATAAAAATATAATGTAAAAAGATAACTATGTTCACTATGCTAACAAATTAATAAAATACTAAAAAATTATAAAATACAAACAATTAAACAATTAAGGAAAAAATGCTATAACAAATTAAAAAATAAAATAACTAATATACTTTTACAAATTAAGATTCGAATAAATGAAATTTGAATATAAAAAATAATAATTTAAATTTATTTTTATAAAATGAGAAAAAAATGATATATATATATATATATATATATATATATATATATATATATTATAAAAACATGATAGTTCAAATGACCACCTTGATGCAAAATGCTAAGTATGAAATATATTCTAAGTAAAATGAAAAACTATCATATGTCTGGGGCTGGGGTTTCATCGAATTATTAGGTAGAATTTTATGCATTACTTCAAAGATTGATGATCGCAGTGGAAGCAAATATTCTATCATTAACAGTGGTGGGAGACCCTATCATAATTATCAAATTGATGCACAATAAAGTCCTTCCAATTAACTACAAACTTGCACATATCCTAGATTGATCTCAACACGAGGCTACAAGAATTTAGAAAACCTTTTTCCATTAATTTTTATAGGGTTTAATAATAAAGATAATACATTAGCCAATAAGGCAATAAGTTTAAAATTCAGGGAGATTTGGGTTAATGGTCAATTAACTACTGAAGCCATACTTTAATCAATCCTTTGTAATTAATGACAAGAACCTCAAATTTACTATGCCACGTGTTTTTCATGATCGAACTCCTCCATCAAGGCATGCCAATAAACTCGTCGTGACCCAAGGTTCCCTCACACTTGCTCGAGTTTTCAAGGATGAAGGATATTGAAGGAATAATTTTTTTTCATCTTAGATGAGGTGGGATAATGGAGTGTCAATCCTCTATCTAGTGGGAAGATCATTGGAAGTTATGTTTGGTCAACCTTAGCTCATAATTCACTCTGGTAATCAGGTTGGTGGTCAGTCTTATTTTCTCTTTGCTTGCTTGGTGTTTGTTGAGTCTAGTTGATTTTCAAAAGTTGGTTGTTGATTCAATAGGTATTTCTCGCCTCGGTCAATGTGGAATTGATTTTGATTATTTGGGGAAGTTCGTATTGGATTCTCTGATAGTGAGTTTTGATCCTCAAAACTTGGTCTTGTCTCTACTCTGGGTGTGTGGTTGTAGGTATTGTTGTTCTATGTTTTAGTTGTATGGGTATTGGATTTTCCCTGAGATATTTATTGGCTTTCATATAGCTCTTTTAGGTTCATGTTTGTGGGCCTGTTGCATTGAAAAGAGTCAATTTTCTCTTGAGCCTTCTGGGGTTTGTCTATCCATCATGTATCATTTGGATTTCAAAGAGCCAAGGAACATTTTCAGGGCACATGAAGAAATGATTTGTGGAAAAATGACATCCATTTTCTCTCTCTCTACTAAATTTCATGATTATGAATATTTCACAAATTGCAGCTATTATGAGTACTTTAGTTTATGTTAAGCATTAAATTTCCATTCTTGAGGCTGAGTGCAATATGATAAAGAACCCGGTGGAGAA
This sequence comes from Picea sitchensis, assembly GCA_010110895.2. Lineage (NCBI taxonomy): Eukaryota > Viridiplantae > Streptophyta > Pinopsida > Pinales > Pinaceae > Picea > Picea sitchensis. Next base: position 139,815 of record SNQJ01S0005412.1, on the reverse strand, counting down.
TTTGCATAAAGATGTCAAATTTGGGGATTCTTGTAACATCTTTCTCTTGCGAGCATGTGTTATTGACTTATTCTTTGAGGACACTTGCGTGCAAGTGATCCAGTTTTAGTATATGGTTGTATGTTCGCTTATGGATTCTTATGATGATTTTGATGGGTTATGATGTTATGTTAATTGATATCTATGTATTGACAGTTGTTATTGATGATTTTCCCCTTAGTGTGCATGACACTTGACAGATTGAGGATGTTGATGGCATCAATGGACCTCCTTGGACTCTGGATCAAGTCAGGGAGTGGATTGTATTGGTTTGGGTATTTTATTTATGCATATGTGACATATGATCGGGTATATTATGATGTTGTTTATGGATCATTGATAGTGTTTTGTTGATGAATGCAGATTGATGATTTCTTGCTAATCAAACTCACATAAGAATTAAAGGGGNATTGGTTTGGGTATTTTATTTATGCATATGTGACATATGATCGGGTATATTATGATGTTGTTTATGGATCATTGATAGTGTTTTGTTGATGAATGCAGATTGATGATTTCTTGCTAATCAAACTCACATAAGAATTAAAGGGGTCATGCACAAAAACCAGATATTGAGGGAGAGGTGTGGCAACAACCCTGTCACAACCTACTAGCACTCTTGTCATGGCTCGAATTGTAGGTTAACGATTACCTAGTTCGAGATACCCACGATGTCGTGAGGGAAAACTGAGACAGTCGCTCACAAAGATTCTAAGGGGCATGCAATAAGGCAGGGTCCTTATTCCTTATAGGCCCTTAGTTCCTCACAAGGTCCCTTGAATGGAGTATTGACTCCAAGAGTTGGACAACTACCAAAACTAGTCAAATGCGAGTGGCACCATTGGATCATGTAGTGCATATTGAAGGGCACGTCGTGTAATTACAATTTGAATCAAAGGTGAGTGGCACCCTTAGAGCACAGAGCGCATCTTGAAGGGCACCTCACAGTATATAAAAAAATGAGTGAATGAATCTAGATGGCCTAGAAAACTTGAGAGAATGTTAAAACTTAAATATTGAGCACCTGCCGAATTAATTAATTGATTAATTAATTAACTAAATAATGAATTTATTAAGCATAATCCCTAAGGGTCTAGGCGTTTGCAAATAAAGATTTAACTAAGCCTAAGTCTAAGTGAGTGAAAGGACTAAAAACTAAAATTTTGAATTAAATGATAAGGGGATGAAATAAATCAAATTAAGAATCAATGAAAATAAAAATAAATCCTGAGTGATTAATACACATGTGCAAGTAAATACAAAAATTAGAAATTAAAATAAGAAAGGAATAAAACGAACAAGAAGGTGGAAGCATAGAAAGGTATCTAAGTCTAGTCTAACTAGAAAACATTCCTACTTTAACTCAACTCCGTTTTAGAAAGGCGACAGTCGTAGATGGGAAATAAAGGTAATAAAGGGACAATAGGAGTAATTTTAGGAGAACTTTTAGGATGGGTGAGGGAAATTGACATTTAACTAAATTAAATGGTGGATTTATTGGTGCAACTAAGGTAATGGGTGACAAGTGTATGGGGGGAGTAATTCCTAATTAATTTTAAAAAAATGAATTAAATGTGCAAATGGAAAGTGGTCACGAAGAAAAATTCTATAAAAGAAATGGTTGAGAGGAGGAATGGATCATCACCGGTATGAGTATGGTTATACTACATAAATTCTTATTGATTTTACTTGTGAGAGTTGGGATACCCAGCTTGAGAAAGAGAGTGGTAGCTCTACCTTGCGAGATGAGTTGGGAGCTAAATTATTATGTTTGTGGTGCGTGGCCCCTTTGTGGCTCAGGGGGATAAGGGGGAAGAAGAGTACCCCTAGCGTTGGCTAGGAGGTACTGGTGAAGTCTTCACGGTTAAGAAGCGGGAGTTCGGACGGAGTGCCATTGCGGAAGAACATCTCCATTCCTACGTCGTCGGTTACGGTATTTGATTGTCAGTTATTATTGATTTATAATTAAATTGTCAGTTTTTGCACTTATAATGTCATTTTATCCTTTGGGTTATAAGGAGAAGGCTTTAATTGAATGGAAAGTCTTAAACTAAGAAAAGGACAAATGCTGCAAGAATACACGAATGATTTTCATAAGATGGCATTAATGTTAAATATTCCATTACATACACAAGAAACTCTTATGAAGTATATAGGAGGTTTACCTGCACATATTCGTAACACTGTATTTATGTTTGGACGTACTAATATTGACGAGGCTTATGTTCAAGCAACTTATATTGAAGCAGGGAAAACAAGAGTTGGTGTATCAGGGGAATCATCTTCAAGGAAAGAAGACAAAAGAAAGGGGAATGGAAAGAAAGCAAGTTCAACGACCGTGAAGGAAGATAAGCTCTCTTTCAAGCATTGCAAGAAAGAAGGGCATGATTATGACCATTGTTGGAAATTGCACCCAGAGAAGAGATTGAAGTGGTTCAAATAGAGGAAAGGGAGGCAAACAGTTGCAACAACAACACGACCAACAAACTTGGGGTATGATTCAGGTGATGAGACTAAGATCACATAAGTTGGTTTGTCATGTAAAATTGGTGATGGATATGATTCTAGAAGTAAATTGTTTCATATAAGTGTCATAATGAAACATACTAAGATCGATACATTGATAGATAGTGGATCTCAATCTAACTTGATTTCAGAGGAAGTGGTTAAGAAATTGGGATTAAACACTAAGATGCATCACAAACCCTATTCACTTAATTGGATAAGAAAATATCACAAATTTCCCATAACAAATCAATGTATCATAAAATTTGCAATTACATCTAAGTATGTGGATGAAGTAACATGTGATGTGGTGCCGCTAGAAACATGTGGAATGGTCTTAGGAAGCTCTTATTTATATGATCGCAGAGCAATATTATACATGGAACATAATCAATATCACTTAAATAAAGAAGGCAATGAATATGGTGTACATTGTCATCACATAAAACCAAATCAATCTCTTCAAACAATGGAACAGTTAAGGAAGGAAACTTATGCAAGCAACACACCTATAATTGTGCTAAGTAAAGCAATTGATCTTAAGCATGAACATGAGATGGTTGTAGGATGAGAATTCAATCATACTTTGATTCAAGATAAGTTAATGTTGTGCAAGCACATCAAACATATGGGTTCAGTTTCAGTCCAAGAAACTTGAAATTTTTTTTACAAGTCCAAGAAATTAGATCCCTCTACAGAATACATCATATATTAAATACACTAAAGAATACATTACAATAAAATGATTCACTATTATTTTTAAATAAAAATTAATACATTATAATACAAATACAATGATGAAAATAAGTTAAAAAAAACTTTTATACTAATTTATATTTAGTTTTTTGAAATATAATTTTATATTTAATAATTAATAAAAAAATTATTATGAATATCAATATAATTTTTTTATAAATTTATACATTAATAATTTAATTTGAATTTATATTAATTTATTAATTTTATTATATTGTAAATAAAAACATCCTTAAACATATCCACATTTTTTTTTGTTAGTTTGTCTGTGACATGTGGAACTAACATGTGGCTAAAAAACCGCGACTCAAGGGCATTTAAGTCGTCAAAATCACCCGGGGATCACACCCAGCCTGAGCCACACCAACCCTTAACATGGATGGAGTTTTTGTCCCCACGGGTTTCGAACCAATGACTTTAACATCACAGAGTGCCTTAACAACACACTCTGTCACCGATTGTCCTACACCTCGGGGACTGTAGACAAATTGAAGGACATGGGGGTGGTATTTGATCCACTTATGTGTGCACGGGTCACGATATCATTTAATATAATAGCTATGGGTGCAACCACACATTCGACCACTACCTCAAGGTACCCCCATGGCTTTAGGTTAGGCCCTCACGGGAATTGAACCTTTACCAACAGTGAAAAACTCCTCACTTTCCACCATTGGATCCAACCCCTTTGGGCTTAAACATATCCACATTAATATCCTTATCAACATCTAAAATTTAGTAGGGGCGACAGGTGCGAGGAGGGATTATTTACAAGCCCAGAGGTCACTCAGTCACAAATTATGTTTGGGGTCTTGGAACATTAACTAACAAAGAAGCAGAGGCTTATGCTCTCTATACTGGAATCAACATGGCTCTCTCAAAATGAACAAAAAGTTCATTATATGTGGGGATTCCATGCCAGTCATAAGAGAAATTGTTCAAAGGAATGTCATTGAGGGCAATATCGAAAAAGTCATCATGCCACGTTCCCTAGACATGCTTAAATTTTTTGATAAATTCACTCTCTATCATATCAAAGGAGAGCTAAATATGGAGGCGGATAAAAATTCTAAGACTCGATCAAGATTAAACAAGGATTGTATGATAATTAGTGGAGAATCAAGGTTCCATCCCCTCACTTAATTCTTTAAATGATGATTATTAATGGCAAGGATAGTCAGAGGTGCATCGAGGTCATTCATCCAACGTCTGCACACTCCATGACCAAGTCGAGTTATTTCATTCACAACTATTGCGCATGTGCTCTTGGGTTCTTAATGAAGGCAGCCATGGAACAAAAAATTGTTGCAGACTCTAGAGATTGGTGGCTTGTACGGGAAATTTTTTATTCAACCTTCGTTGAATACTTCCTCAACCATCCTACTAAACCCTCTGCTAATTGCTTCTTGGTCATAAGGTACTCTTGGTTCCTTCATGAGAATTATATTTTCAATTTCCCTGTTTTGAATTCGTATCTATATGAAGTTCGCTGCTTGAGGACTCTCGACATTCATTTTTTCAGTATGTGGGTGGAAACTCTTGTTCGAAATGACCAAGATTTAGAGATTGGATTAGGGGTTTTTTCCTTTATGTTTCCTGGTTTTAATCCGAACTTCCTATTCACAATCTCTTTGTTTTAAATTTGGAAACTGGAGGTCATTTCCCCTATTTGTTTGGTGTATTTGGGGCTTGAAATTATCAACAGACAAAGCTTTTAGGGTTTCCAGTGTTTCTTTCTACTAGTTGAATCCCTCCCGTTGTGCTTCATTTCTCCCAGTCTCACGATACTCCCTTGTTCCTTCTTGTCAGTGTTAAATTATCTCCTTTTGTTTTAAGTCCTCTTGAGGACTTCTCTAACCAACTTCTAGGGCCGATGGGGCGTTAATTTCGAACCCCCCTAACAATAGAGACATAAACAATCTCATTCTCATTCTACCAATTCAATGACCAACCAAATTATAGATCTTCATTATCCATTTGTGGGGGTTAATTTGGGTCCATTTATTAACTTCTCTCTATGTATCAAGATTCGAAAGTGTGTCCGTGTGGAATTGGAAGTTTATCAAACAATGGAACCAGATTGGAATGAAGTAAAAGGCATCTTGAAGAATTATGAGGACATTTTTAAGTGCTCTAGGAACCAAGTTGGACAATTTATGGGCAAATTTATTAATATGGAACAATTGGACATAGTCCTTTTTCACAAAATTGATGGCTTAGACCAAGAAAGGCAGAGAACATTTTCTCTAGAACAAACAATGGTTATACTTTTGTAGAGAATGAAATGAATGGAACATGAATTTAAGCAGTTTCATGAAACGAAGGAAGAAAAACATGGGTAAATGAGTTAGAGCAAATTGTAGCAAGGCTACTCCAAAGGATGGATACCTTAGAGAAGGAACACAACCATTTTTTAGCAAGGGAATCCCCCCAACTCTCTAACTCAGGGTCCAACATCCACATTTCAAGGAATTCTTAGGCAAGATACCCCAGAGTTGATCAAGAAAGAGAAGAAGCAAAGCCAATGAACATAGAATACAATGCACATAGTCAAATTAGAATACAAAATGAACCAATAAACACTTAAAAAAACCGAATGTTATTTAAATGCATTTTGTTAATAAGTCATATTATCAAAATTTATGACAACTAGGTTACTTGAACATATATGTTTTATCATGTTCTCTATGACAAGATGCTAATAGATACAAACTTTTTCTATGATAAATCAAATTTTATAAAAAAAAAATTATTGCTACTTACATCGATGCAACCCTTTAATATATGCAAATCTTAAGTTTCTTAAAAAAAAAATCTAAAAAACTTCTAAAATTTAGTTTTTTTAACATTTTGGGAGACATTCATAAATTGGATGCTCTGTCTTTACACATTTCTAGAACTGGGATGCTATGACACATTTACTAGTAGATAGTTTAATCATTATATAATCCTCTGTAACATTTAGGAAATAGATATTATAATAACTTTAATAATGACTAATCTTAGGATGCTATAATATTTGTTTTTAAAAACTCAACTTACGACATTAAAACATTCGCACTCTCAATAATAGGAAATAGATACTATAATAACTTTAATAATGACTAATCTTAAGATGCTATAATATTTGTTTTTAAAAACTCAACTTACGACAT
>SNQJ01S0005412.1:110902-124590 GCA_010110895.2 Picea sitchensis | reverse complement strand
AAGGCTTCCATCCTATCAAAATTTCTAGATCTATAGTAAAGGGAAAAATGTGCCCGATAAGACTATTTTTGAGCTCATCTAAGTTGATTACATCCTTATAATAACTTCCTAGACACCAGAGAACTTTAAAAACATACATTAGTTAGAAGAGAACGAGTCTGGAATTTTAGGAGCTTCATGAGCTTTGAGAGGAACTTCTTCTTCAATCTCCATGGGGACAACACCTCGACCATTGATACCTACACCACTATTAGCTCCATCGTCTCTAGAGTGTTGGTCCCCGTGAACATAAGATTTCGTTGCCATAGGATAAGCGTTGATTTGGGCCTTGATTTGTTGTATTTATGACTCCATTCCATCCATCTTCCTATTTAGAGTTTCCAGGGCCACTTTTGTTTCTTGATTTCTAGATATAATCAAATCAGCTCTAGGGCCTGCTCGAAATCCCCAAATATGCTTGAAAGGTGATGGAGGGCCAAGCTATTTACTTGAGAAATATCCTCACTCCTTCTAAGAACTTGCTTGAGATAATTCCAAGAGGGATCCATGGGAGGAGGATGAAAAATCCCTCTCTGTAGAGCACCAGGTCACAACCCCCAAAAAAAGTTAACGAGAGACCGCGACTAGGAAAGAACATATTTAAAAAACCACAACACTTACCCATGCCATCGCTAGGAATCAATATGAAAACATAAACCTCTCCAGTAGCATTCATGATAGAGAAAAATCACAAAGGACACTTGTTTACCAATTGATCAGAACGAGCAAGGCGTTTCTCAGTCTGCAAAGGACATTTGCTACCGATAACATACCCAGATACTAGTTGCTTAAGGCAGATAGAGAAAGACCCATCAAGCAAGAAACCATGACAACACACAATCATTCCCTTAGCAGGAAACTCTGTAGAACCCCTAACACCACAAGCAATACAAGAATGTACAAGGGAAAACTCCAGGGTTGAATCCATTGAACCCTCCACAGAACCAATTTGTCGTACAAATGAAAAGACCAACACACAAGGGAATTTAATCCCCATATGTGAGAAGGAAGAGACACGTCCCTCGAGAACCACCATTTTCTAACTTAGGGGCACAAAAACCGAAAGGATACAGGACATTAGGGAAAGGCTTGAATCCCCCCCTCCCCATTTGTCAATATTTCACCTTTGCCTAGTCTAGTGCCCCCTTTGGCTTGATGATCAACAATGGATTTTAAGTTTCATTTCACATGATAAAGATTGAATTCTTCAAAAATTTTACTGAGCGCAATAACCCGACTTATTATACCATTGAATAAGTTTGTTCTAGAATGAGTTCGATTGATGACCGCTCTAGTTACAATCATTAAATCTCTAAAAGTTGCCAACTTGTTCATATTCATTTCTCTAGCAAGTATTGGCCCTTAAAAAAGAGCATAAGCTTCATCTATATTGTTTGAAGTGGCTCCCAATCCCCAAAAGTAAAGGGCATCAATGTTTTCTCCAGGAATAAAAAGTCTCACTCATGCACCTGCCACAAGACTCCCTCATGCACCTGCCACCCTAGGATATTTATGAATTAATCAATAAATATATATATATATATATATATAAATAATAAAATTATTAAATTTTGAAAAATAATGTAAATGATATAACTAATTAAAAAATAACATAAAAATGAAATAATCACATCAAAATAGAGACGATTATGAAACTAAAAAATTAATAAAAAAAAACATAATATTAAAATTATATATATAATTATATAATGGGGAAAAGAATTGAAATTTAAAATAATAATGACAACATATCCGATACAAATAAATGGATTAATGTAATATGGAGTATAATCATTTTGCTTGTTTGTTATAAATGTGCTTGCTATTTGTGGGGCTAGCTAGCATTTCAATCATTGGTTAAGAAACCACAATCCAGGGGCATCTAAGCTGTCAAAATCACTCAGGGAGTGCACCTAGCCTGGCATAGATGGATTTTTGGGTGTCTCCTCTAGACTAAACACATCATAAGGGTATTCAACTTGGGTCACCTAGTAAACAAAACCCACACCTTAATCGATTAAGCTAGTATGAATTGACAATATGAAATATAATCATTAATATAATAGTTGAGGGTTAGATTCTTTATTAAAGTCATCTTATCTTATCATTGAGATGTAACTTTATTCTTTTTATAAAAAATATTATATATTTATATAAGAAGTTGTATAATAAAATAGAAAATATAAATATTATTTAAGATTTTATTTTAAAAATTACAAATAATATATACATAGAGAGAGAGTTAAACTATAATTTAAAGTGGTTGTATTAATAATGATTTAATAAATTATTTTATTAAATTAACAAGATACCAAAAAACATTGTTCTTCATTTAAATATGTAGAGTAAATCAAATTTACTTCTAAATTTTTTATTAGTCTCTGGGACTCTAGCAATCGATTCATCGTTGACTATAAATTACTTTACCCTTTGACCACAAATATGTTTTCTTTTTCAAATTTGTACATAGGAATACCATAATAGTTATTTTTTATAATATTTAAATTGTTTTTATCGAAGTAACTGTTGGCTAACAAATCGAAACTCTTATTGCCGCTCTTACACAATGCATTTTTATCAATCTTGGATTACCTAAGTTGTGAGTCTCTTATAACTTCATTAAATGTATTTATTTGCGGCTCTGACACAATGCATTTTTCACAATCTTGGATTACCCAAGTTTTGAGTCTGTTATAACTTCATTAAATCTCTTTATGAGATCTAGGCTATAACAAAAATCAATTTTTCCCAATGTTAGATAACCTTTACATAACCTAAGTTTATGAGATCTAGGCTATAACAATGCATTATATCAATTTTGCAATTCAATTTTGTAGTTCGTTAAATTCATGTGTATTGATGGGATAGATGTAAATTGTCATGTGGCCTCTTTGGCTCTTGTGTTCACTGCCTATTCTTTATTTATACAACCTGTCGCCTCTTCTTCATTCATGCATCCCGCCGCTTCAACTCACTACACCACCTTCTTTGAAGGCACTGCACAAAAATGCCCTCACTGCCATGAATTTTGTTGAAGCCTTTTTGTTGTAACTCTCCTAGATGCTTCTGTCCAATGAATTTTGTTGAATGCCTTTTTTTTAACTCTCCTATATGCTCCCATCCCTAAGGATATGATTTTCAAAGAGGAGGCACACAGGCCCCTACTAGATAGTGGATAATGTTATTTGATGGATCATGACCTTTCTAACTCTCTCGRTAAGAGACAAGCAACTACATTCTATCCTTCTCAGAGAGAAGTTGCACATGCCCMTGYTGGATAGTGGATAATGTTCTTGCAGCTACAAGCTATGMTTCTCAAAGAGAAGTTGCACATGCCCCTGAAGCTTCACATGCCCATGGTGGATAGTGGATAATGTTCTTGGCTAATGTTCTTTGTTGTATGAATTCATTCATCTCTTTCCCATTACAAGTCACTTTAGCATATACCTGCAAAATYTACACAAGGAACAATTTRTTAGAGCCTATGATAATAATATATACTTTAATTTCATCATTTTTGTAACRCAAAGTACCATTTCAGAGGATGAAAAATCAGTGGGATAACCCCCATGGATATAGCAACAAGGGCCACATACCCAACTYCGAMCACCCATACARGTATTGTCTTGTTYTGTCRTTTCTCATCATAGGGAATTGTTGCATCCATTGATGGCTCATTTCCATCACTGGTTAGCACTGGAAAACCATTTTGAGTCACATTTTTCTTCCATTGACTATACATAGTGGTCACAGTGATGTACAAGATTTTGACTAAATTGTATATTCCATCGGCCAATATGAAAGCAATAGAAACAAAGACCTTGTAACCTTGGAGGCCCTGCATACTCCTGTCTCCGTCTGGGGCAGTGTACCAGTCTCCTTTGCAGTTATTTATGAGAGGCCACATGAGACCCCAAGAGATGATTGCGCTGAACAATATGGGAAAATTCACCAAGTGTGGAATCCATTTATGAGAACCATTGTTGTTGTTTCACTTGGATAGGTGAGCTTGTAGTATATCACCACTATCTGAAAATCAGCCAAGAAAAATTCATTGTCTGAAAATAAGCCGAAAATTAAATAAATTCTTAAATTGCCAATATCAAAACTACACTAGTTCTCATGATTTTGAATTTCCTTACCTTTAGAAGAGGCACCACAACTAACAGTTCTGGAAAACCCATGGTGAAAATAAAACCGATAATCCAACTAAGACTTGAATCTTTTATATTGTCTGCAATATTCCCAACAATATATGTGCCTGTTTGTTCCCAAATCCCCTTGCATTATACCCAACTCAGAAAACCAAAATTGCATAATAATTTATAATAAAAAGTTTTAGACTGGTTCGTACATACCACTAAATGCAATAACATAACAAGCCACCACACATTTGAATCATGGTATTCTCTTGTCTCGTGAACAAAGTCTTCAATAACTCGAACTTCTAGACAATTCGATCCATGTTTTGATGAAAAAGAATCAACAATCTGGCATAAACATTGAGAGAAGGAATGATTCTAGTGTGCAGGATCTTGATCACGCGTTGCAAACTTTTCACAACTTAAACTCTCACGATGAGCTCTCTTCCTTGTCATGACTTACTCGAAATTTGAAGTTTCATTTTCTGGTGAGGTTTAGATTTTTTGAAGCTCGCGTAGCTTGCGAAATATTGCACTCGCAAAATCTTTTCCTTTTGCACATTGTCACTCGCTAAATTAATGGAATTACAACTCTACAATATAGAGAGAACATATAAGCTTTAAAAAAAACAGAACTGCATGGTGCACCAGTGAGACCATTTGGCATTGCACATTTCATAAATGTAAAATCAACCATCTACTTGTCAGATGATTTGGATGGACGATCACAAAGAAATGAAATTATGCACATGCTACCCACGTAATCCTCCATTGGAGCACAGCTTTCAAATCGTACTGCAAAACTACAAATAATTCTCCATTTACAACACATTTTTCTAATGCAACTGCAAAAAAAATTCTTTCAAATCAATGGTTCGTTGAAAATAATATGCTTACGGTGTTGTACAATTGATGTAGTGATATGAACATCTGGTCCGATCACAAACCGGTTTTTTTCCGCTGAGAAGGTAGAAGGTTTAAACTAAGATAAAACTTCTGCAAAGATTAAAAAAAAAAAGTTTCATCTAAGATCTTTAGAGTTTTAGGGTTACAGGAAATTGTTTATCCTAAGCTAAATTGCATTAAACTACATTTCAATTGTATTGTTGAAAGAGAAAAATTAAGGAAGTTGGAAAGTTTATCTTTAAATTGAACTTGAACTTAGAGTTAAAGAAGTTGAATAATTAATGGAGGTTAAAAATATCTAGCTAAATGGGTATAGGTTAAAAATAGTTTGGTTATTATAAATAGAACTTTCATTTAGGAAAATATAATATTCAAACATAGACATGTTGCAGTAGCTTCGAACTTCAAAACTTGCAAAAGTTGCACCACAATATGTTATGGAAAGTTAGATGGCAGAGGTAGTTAATCAATGCCACAAAGATTTAAAATAATACCCAACAGTATGCTCACAAACATTGCTCTGAATGTGATTTGTTCCTGCCAGGGAGGCACCTTCTTGTTGCCAAAGATCTTCTCTATGCTCAGTTGTTTCTCCTCTATCTGACTCGACGTTCCATCCTTGTCTTCCCAAGCATTGCCAAAGTTTAATTCTTCTTCGTTCTTCACAGGATGAGCTCGTTTTACAAGCCCTTCATTGTCTCGACATGACCATGACCATGACCCTAACCCTCCTCTACCTCCAGGCATATGCTTTCAGAACTAAATTGATCCATCTCAACACCACATAATCGATAACAATACGGAACCAATAAACTCTTATTCATATTTATGCCTCCTATCACCTGTCAAATTAGCCTTTTCTTGACTAACCCCTTTTCAATCCCATGACGTCAATGTATTTTGACCCGAAGGGCTACCAAACCTCAGGGATTTCCATGGATTCTATGAAATGCCACACAACAAAGATCTCCATTCTCACTGGAAGGCAGAAAAGAGATATATAGATTTGAAAGATGGTCAGTGGCTCTGCATCTCACTCAACTAGAATTAAATGTATGAACATAATTCACCATATTAATAGACCGAGGATGAGCAATCCATTTTTCTCCACATGGTTAAACTATGGCCAAAGCATACTTCCCTCTTCAATGACGGGTTGGCATCCATCCAAACCATTCTAACTAAAAACCAAAAGAAGGGGGGTTGGAGACTCTAACTCAAAACTGGAATTCATGCCATGCATCATATACAAACAAATGATGTGTGTTCAGCCTCGAATAACCTGCGCTTGAATGCACATGGAGAAGCAAGGTTCTTGCAATGGATACTACCTTGTAATGTTTTAGGCTAGGACTAAGACCAGGCCATCTCAGTAACTCCATGCCAAATGCAATACATGCATTACTATCGAATCTCTTTTATGCACAATTCACAATGAGAGTCCAAATTTCATGATGTATTGGACAGTTGGGAAAACAACCACATACTCGTCATGCTACATGTACCCTTCAACTGCCCTTAATACCTACACATGTTAACTTTAACTGCCCACAACTTCCTTTGGCGGTTCTTAATACCTAAAAAAGACACTTGTTAACTTTAAACTTCCCACTTGTATTTTTCTTTCATGTATCCTCTTAATTTAGTAAACTAATTCGCTCACATTTGGCTGCATGTATGCATATTCATGGAAATCAACACTACAGCATTGGAGAGAATGATTATTAAATTCTATGAGCTATAAGCATTGAATTGCACTAGAAATTTTTACCATCCTGAGTCCATGCCCATCATATAGGTTATTAACAAAACCAGACCTAGCCGCAGTCCATGCCCACCATGTCGGTTATTATCAGACCCAGACGAAGCAAATTGCCCCTCTGGAATGTAATATGCATCCTGAAGGCAACCCCAGGTGTAATATTCTCCGCATGTTGTACAATTATGGGTGTAAGCCCAGAAAATTTGAACCCGAAATATAATATAATAGGGAATTGTTTGTATCAGTGTAAACCCTTAGTTCGACTTGATTTCAAGTTCAAACTGGAACTGCTTATTATTATGATTTGTCTAGCCCGCCTATCTTATTGATGGTATAGGTATTATTCAACATAAAAAAAAAAAGTTAGTTGAACCATTTTGGTCTTGAGAGAAACAATAAGTCTTGGACTGGGTTGTTTAGCATGATCTCGACAGAGGAGCGTGCTACTCTAAAGCCTCTATTCTATAATTTATGGTAACCAACGACGTCTTGCATTTGAATTCTTATTTGAATGGCTTGGGTTATGCAACCTAGTCTTTCTCGCGTGAAACTAGTGTTTCTGCTCATAATAATGGTTGTTAAACTCGATGTTTGTTGGCCATTTCAATAAACATTGATTTTGAAACAAAAATTTAAGACAACACTGAAAGTTGCAACCTACATAACTGACCACACCTACTAATTCTGATTTGACTCAAGGTCTGAAGCACCTGGGTCTTGCACAACGCAATGCACACTGCACACTTGTGATTTGACTTATGGCATGTGCTTGTTTTTCATAGTGGCACACTTGCATCGTTTTGTTTTGTTAAGCGATAGTCCATGCAGATAACATCAAAACCAAAATTAGACTTCATATAACTATTGTAAAGTTAGCCACTCGTCTTCCTATAAAAACAAAATGTTGTGATTTCAAGTGTACCCATTTATCCACAGGGGATATAAGATTTATTTTTTATAATTAGTTTTTTACAATGAGACAAATATTTGTAATGTAATCTTAATATTCTGAACTTGAAGCTAGAACAATGAGACAAATAACTTGTTGTAGTTTTCTTATGTCAATGCATTAAAGACACATATTTTTTCTAAGTTTTGTATATAATCATCATTATTATATCATCAAACAATTCTAGGCATTGTCATGTCATAAATAATTATTTGGAATGTTGTAAATCATTTTCACGGGTGTGATAAATCCCTTCCTACATATGTTGAAGGCCCAGTTTTTATTTTGATGTTCTAATCAAATGATATATGATTTATTTTCGTTTTGGATACTGATACATCATTCTTTTTTCTATGGTAAAACAAATGTTCTCCAGATCTTTGTTGCTATTTCACCTACCCGGTGCTCAGTTACTAAGGTATCAATTGTAAGTAACACTTCTTATTGTTCTTGGTATCAATTGTAAGTAGCACTTCTTATTGTTCTTGGTTTCATTTTCTCAGTTTACCTACATATATAATATATATATGCAATATAAAAAGTAACTTTTATTTGTGATAATTTGGGTGCATAGGTCATTCAATTTTTCTAATTATTATTGTTCAAGTGTACATTTTGAGAGTTATTTTGGTTTTGTTATTTTGTTACTGGCAAACTTAATGGAACTAGACTTTTTGAGGCATTTCACTATCATTTCACTATTATGATTTACAGGCAGCGAGCGAGGTTGATCTAAGATCTATGGTGAGTAATATCTTCTCAAACATTGAAAATCAGGCATCCTTTAGTTCGAGAACATAGGACTTCAACTCACACTGTTGTTATGCAACATCGTCTTTCATTCTTCTATTTTCTTCTCCAGTGGATATATTATTCATTTACTTTATATATTCATTTAGGTACATGTTGCGTACATGTTGCATGTTTTGGAGAAATGTCTTGAAAGAAAATGCCAAGAAAACGATTAGCGATTCTTGTCTAAACGAATTTACTGTAGTGATTCTCATCTAAACCATTTCTCTTCTAAACGAATTTTGGAATTGGAAATTTTTGTCTAAACCATTTTGTTTTCTCCTGTAGCGACTTGCCCCTTTTCGTTTCATTCTTTTGTCTTATGTGCACCCATTGTTACATGGATTTTGGATGGAACTCCTTTGAGTAGGGTATTTTTCTTTCACTTTTCCTTCGAGGTGAATGGCGTCTTATATCATGAAATGGATGGTCGCTAATAAGGGAACGCATAAAAGAACTGTCAGGTTAAATTTTTCCCTTCTTTTATCAGTTTTTTTACATGGACACATGATTACACAGATTTTCGACGGAACTCTCCCCAAGAAGGAGTTCGAGGATGGGGTACTCTAGCAGGAAACTGATCTTTTCTCTTTATTAAACTTCTTCAATGTGTATTGTGTTTGTTTATGAAAATGAAGGTTTGTCGTCAAGGTAAACATTTATGGTTAATTAAAGGAATGGAGTTCTTCAATATTAATCAAATTTTGGAAGTTTCATAGAATTATATTTGGTCATTATGTTCATACCTTGGATAGTGTGGCATGGTTGTTGAGGGGAGGATTTATAATTTGGCGAGGATGCACATATCTTCGATATTGTTGACAGGTTTGTCTGTGAGGATTTTCATGTTCACATCTCCACTATTATGATGTGATTTCCAACTTTTATAAAACACATATAATTAATCTCTGAATCTGAAATTCACATGGCAGTTTTATGATGGTAATGCCAGCATTTGACTTCTTAATAATGATGGTTATGAATTATTTAATTTAGTTTTTAGATGGATGCATGATGTAAAGTGATGTAAAAGTTAATGTACGTCTTGAGAAGATGTAACCTTGTATGGAATTCTTAAATGGAATGTTCATCGACGGTGTTGCGTCAAATTAATTGATATGTGTTATTGTCTTCGGATTATCATTGGAACGTTTTGTAGATGGTAGTGGCGTCAATCGATTTTTATATGATAATTGTAGTTGGACTCTTGTTAAATATTTTAAGGGTGGCATTTGCGTTAATTAAACTGATGTGATGTATGTTGTAATAGAATTTGTTGCGCACCTTGAAATAAATAGATGTTTGCTTTTGTGCCGTAAAAATAAAGTGATTGCACTTGCGCCTTAACCTTTGTAGTTGTATGATTGATGAAGAATTTACTTTCTCTTGCACCTTTGAATTTAATGTTGATCACTCTTGCGTCATGAATAAGTTGCTAATTAATCTTGTGTCATGAAATTATGTTGATATATGACTGATACAGTAACTAGTTTTCTCTTGCGTTATTAATTAAGTTGACATGTGATTGTTCTAGAGTTTGTTTACTCTCGCGTGCATCGAATATTTAATTTTGATGAATGATTGTTAGAATTTTATATCATGTGTGCCATGAATTAAATGTTGATGTATGATTGATAAAGATGATGATTACCCTCGCGCCATGATTAATTGATGATTATGATTGATTGATTGATCTAGTTGATGTTGGAATTGATTGTTGTGGGATGCAAGCACCTCCTTGTTCCTCAGAACAGTCACTAGCCCTGAGACCTTAAATAGTCAAAATCAATTGGATCCTGGGCTTGAGCATTGCTTATGTGTCCTGGAGGTCCTAACCTTGTAGGGTAGATTGGGCGGGTAGTCATTTTAATATTCATTATCTAGTTGATCATTGTGTATAAAATGTTTCAAGATGATTGTGATGTGTTAAGCGACAACGCTATTTATGTTTATGTGTCACTATGCTTTTTGTTGATGCGTTGAATGCGTCGTTATTGATTTCAATGATGAGTAGTTGGTAATGCTTTTACTTATGATGTCGTTGATTTTGCGTTGATGTGATTTATATTGTTGATGTTAATTTCCTAATGCAAAAAAATAAAAATTTACCTTTTATGCTTCACTTTCATAGTCATAATAGAGGGGTCGTTACATATGGTATCAGAGCGGGTTCAACCCTGTGATTGTGGATCGTCACGCCTCCCACTGTATTTTACACTTGATTAATAACTTAGCGCTAATTAAAATTTTAACTTGTCCATGTGATAATCATGGTTATAGGACGTCACGGAGGTTCACAACGTGGTTCTAGGGGAGTAGGTGTGATGCCTCCAGTAGCACCCGCGCTAGAGGGATTCAACCCCCAAGGAGAAGAAAAAATCATTGGGCACGAGCAGATTGTTGTGTGGGATGCGGTTGGTTTGATGAGGTCCTTCCAAAGGGTGTCAGAGGCCTTGATTAACTTCCTAGATAGAGATGATGCCATGGCGCCTTTACTCGATGAGGGTCCACAATGCACTTTGGCTGGTGGTGGTGGCATCCTTAGAGAAATCAAGAAGATTAAGTTTCTTAAGTTCATGGGAGCCACAGACGACTCAGCCTCCAAGGAAAGGTTGGAGAACATGGTCATGTGCTTCACACTTCATGACTACACCTCCAACATGAAAGTATGCATGGAGGTATTTCAACTCAAGGGGAGCGTTCTTCTATGGTGGAAGACACTCCTACCACAACTGAACATGGTCATCGAACACATGTCATGGGAATTGTTCAAGGAGCGGTTCTGGGAGAGGTATTTATCAGAGGAATTCATTGAGTGCCAACTCAATGAGTTCAACGCCTTACGACAGAGTGGTCATACGTTGTCGAAATATGAGGCCCGATTATGGAGCTACTTAGGTATGCTCCACATCTGAACACCGAGAAGCTCAAGGTCAACAAGTTTGTGTTCAGCTTTAATGTCAAAATTCATGCAAAGGTGAGGATCCTAATGCCTCAAACATTGCACGATGCAGTCCAGAAGGCCCTCATAGCTGAGGAAGAATTGATAAGCAGGGGTTAAGGTAGGAATATTGTGATATTGTCTAGATGGACAATGTTTGGTGCGCAGTAGCATTAGACACCAGCCTGACATACATCAAGGTATTGGGATACGTCGTGAGGATCCACGTTCACGACACCCTGATGATCGACTCCTCGGTAGGGACTCCCTACAGAGGACCATCGCATCAGCAGCTGCATCTTAGGCTTGTTCAACAAAATAGACCAGGAGTACTCGACCTAAGACCAGGTGATGGACATGTGGAAAGCCACATTACCAGGAAGATTGTCCAGTTGAGGAGGCCAGAACGACCGGATCAACAATACACACTACAGTTTGATATTTTTGCAAGTCCCATAGGACACTTGCAGCAGAAAACAACCACCAAGATGAGCATCAGTCCACTGTGCTAGAGATGTCGGGTACAATTGAAGAAGAGTGTTCACAAAGGATGCAAGTTATACGCAATATTAGCGCTAATTAAAAGAGGCGAGGTGGAAGGATTGGAAGACATTCCAGTAGTACGATCATTTCTCATGTGTTTCAAGAAGATTTTCCCAGATTGCCACCTGCAAGAAATTTGGAGTTTAAAATCGATTTGAACCCTAGATCTGAACCGATAGAAAGAACGCCTTATCAGATGTCAACACCTGAGTTGCAGTAGTTGAAAATGAAATTGAAGGAGTTGTTGGACCTAGGACTTATATGTCCAAGGGTGTCACCTTTGGGTGCAACTATTAATTTCATATGGAATAAGGATGGTTCATGGAGACTCTGTATTGACTACCGTCAATTGAACAAGGCAATGATCAAGAACTAGTATCTGTTGCCAAGAATAGACGATTTGTTTGACCAAACGAAAGGTGCAACGATGTTTTAAAACATCAACTTGAGATCAATATATCACCAACTACGGATCAAAGAGGAAGATTGTTGGATGCAGGCCTAGTCAGGAAGAAAGGTTATTTTTGGAGGAGAAGCATGCAAGGAGGAAAGGACAGCTAGAAGGAAACACAACACATGTAAGAGAAGGAAGAGAGGCACGCATGAAAGGAAGACCTAACGACGCTAGGGTTAGGTTTTTTGTAATGTATTGTAATGGATGGTGAGCCAAGGATATAATTAACTAGTACTTAGAGGAGAGAAAGAAGAGAAAGAGATAGAGAGACAAAGAGAGAGTCAAGCCATGTACAGAGGTACACAAAGGAAGAGAGAATTGTAAGAACAGTATGAGTCATTAAGATGGTGAGCTAGGGGAGTAGTGAGTGACTCGATCTCGAGGATTAGATTGCAGGCTGAGGAGCATGGTGCAATCTAGTCAGCCTCACGGGGATCGAGGAGCTTGTGGAAACGAGTGAGACCTAAGATTGTAAACATGTGCGACGTGATATATTTCTAAACCATAATAAAATCTTGAGAGTCAGATCTTTGTGGACGTAGCCCGAGAGGGGGTTGAACCACAATAACACCTATGTTATGTGAATGAATGTATGTGTCTTTATTGTTGATTAATTTTTGAATGGTAGATGAATGAATTAACTAGTTAGATATGGTATTCCACATGCATGAATAGAATGACTACTATAATTAGATGTTAGAGTGAATGAATAAAGATTACAAAGAAAAACCAAAGATATCCACTCATTCCTAGGTTGCAAACACCTGAGTATTGTAGCCACCCATAGATCTATCTCGGGTGAGACTGCGTAGTACACCCTGTGTTGCATTGCCTTTTGGGCTACCAGAGGGGTCGATAGTTTTAAATGGATTTTGTTGGGATCTTATAAAATCTTAACCAGGTTCAATCTATGATAGAATCAGAATATAACCCATAAGGATGTTAATATTATGGTAGTTGCGGGAGGTATTTACCTCCACGTGGAAACCTGACGAGAATAGAACACTCTGAGAAGTAAGAGAAACACTAATAAGTTGGCTAATAACCCTAGAAGCCTTGTCGGCTTAAGAAGATAATTTATATTAGGCTATTAGCCTCCAAGAGAAGAAGTCGGCCAGAAATAATAATAATATACTGAACAGACACATATCCAAAAGGAG
>SNQJ01S0005412.1:73738-98019 GCA_010110895.2 Picea sitchensis | reverse complement strand
CAAAGGGGTTACCGCACCGGACATCAAATGATAACGACAAAGGCATAGCGCACTGAGAAGAAAATGTGCATGCACACTCGAAAATGTTAGCGCGATGGAGAAAGGACCAACATACACTAAAAGGCGGAAACCGCAGAAATGGCAGGTATGAAAAATAAGCACCGACGGATGGCGACTATCAAAATTGAATGACAAGAACGATTGATGGGACACTGCATTAATCGCGCCAACTAGAGATGGCAAGGGAATTCAATTGAAAGTACGTGGGAAGCACTAGTTCATTCAAAACACAAGTGGGGTAACGAATCCTACAAGTTTCACACAATTCTATATAAGGTAAGCACACAGGGAGCGGAAGGGTTATTGTTAAACTGAGAAAAGAACAGAGCGACATAGTATACGAGGGAGAGACAACTAAGCTCGACAGAGATTACCTTTACCAACATGGCACCACCCAATCTAGGAGCATCGAGCCATGCCTGCAGACGACCTCAAAGAAACCTCATAGCACCTCAACAGCCACAGGAAAGTGAACAACAACCACCTCAGCCTCCAGAATTTGTCAACTTGGACGAAATACCATCACCCAATATGGCACCAAGAAGCCCCACACCATTGGTGGAGGAAACCCAACAGAAAACACCGGTGGGCATGGATATTGATATGTCAGAAGTAGGACAGATCCAGCATACCCGAGATATAGGAAATCCTTCGTGCTATGAAATCCCTGAAGAAGCCCCGAGGGTTAATGGGACGGTCTCGAACCAAACAGAAATGGTCGTGCCAGAAAGGTCACACACAACCACGTCGGAGCAACCACAGGAGGGCGTAGTAGAATATGTCACCGGTCAGGTAGAGGAGTATGCAGAAGAGAGAACAATGGAAGTTGGAACTTCGAGTCAACCACCATAGCGCAAGGTTAAGAAACCAGTAGAAATATCATCGCGTGAGCAGGCTATCACAGCCATAGTCTTATCGTGCATTCCGGAAGGGGTGTGTGTCACGGAAAACTTGCTAGGCCATGTGGAAAAGCTACGGTACTGAGATCACGATGTGACTGACACGGACAAGTTTCCTGAGTTTTCCAAGAAAGATTACCTGGATATTGTGGGTATAGGACACTTCGGCGAACCAATTAACCAACCAAAACAGTAGGCAGCCAAACTGACCAAAACCAGGATTCTAGGCTTCTTGGAGATACCGCACTTTAGAGGGGGTTGGGACATAACCAACCGCGTCAAGCAGCGAATGGCAGTTACCCACAGAGGATACCTATGGGTGGAAGATCCCATATCGATAGACGTAGAGCTCATTACATATATTACAGGGCTACCACCATGGGGGGAGATACCCACGCATTTCCTCGATGACAAAACGAAGGAGAAGGAATTGATCGAGGAAATGAAGAAGACGTATAGTACAAAAAGAGGGTTGCGTGGAATCATAATTAAGTGCATCAGTGATGCAACAACAAGCATGTCCACAAAAATCATGGCATGCAAGCTACTCAGGAAGTGTCGCAAGGAGGAAGTCCCTGCCAGGTTCGTCGTAGCTACAACACAGTGTGCAGAGGGCACTATACTCAGTTGGGCCTCGTACTTGTTGAATATGTTCCTAGAAGAATGCAAGGACGTGCATGACCTGGGGACATAAATTCACTATTCTTGGCTACTCATCCTGATCACCTTGGTCGGATGGAGGGAGCCTAAGTATACATACTTTTCCGAGAGATCCAATCATTGTTGCGTAGTGCGATATATGTCACTAGGGAGTACTTCAGACCCTAAGAACAAAAGTGTGAATGCAGGCATGTTCATAGGGTATTACAATGACTTGTAGGAAAGCATCGCCAACACTTGGTGGATTACGCCAGAAGTGGTCGCACAATATCAGGGCATATCCAAATTTAAAGTGACCAGGCACAGAGTATGGATCCAAGCATGGAAGGATCCCAAGAACCAATGGATACAACTGTGGTACTGCGTCAAGGAAGAGTACGTAGAAATGGCCATCAAGGATTGACACGATGGTTGGAGGATTCCAGACTTGAATCAAGAGATGCTTGCAGATATGGAGGTTGATGCAGGGAAAGAAAAGACATTTGCAGGAGATAAAATGGTGCCCAAGAAGCCAAATATAGGTCATAACTCAGTGCAATAGAAGAAAGGGGGTGTGTCCAAGAAAGGTACCCAGGAAGGGAAGAAGAACAACACCCAGGCACCGCGAGAACAAGGAAAAGAGACTGAGACAGCACAGGGGACCACATCAAGTGCTACTCAGCAGGAGAAAGGCCAGACCAAGAGGAAAATTATACAAATAGGGGTGCACACAAGAAAGCTAAGGCAGACAAAAAGAAACTAGAATATATGATCATGGAGGACGACGTGGACATCGTGGCCCAGACGGTCCAGGACCAAACAACGGAATATTTTGCTAAAGATCAGTACCAAAGGGACAAGATTCGGGATGAGTTGGAAGACATGAGATAGATCCTTGAGCAGATCAGAGAAACAAAGAGGGTCGGCAGAGGAATAGAATCAGTCCCCGTAGCACCATAGACAGAAACCAAGGATGGATCAAGCGAGTGGGATAGGATCCAGACGACAGCACGGATGAGCTCGACGTTTCACATTAAACCCAACATGTTGTGCATGGATGAAATTATGGGTCAAAAAACCTTGAAAGATTTTTCCCAAATACAGTTGGTCATGACACGGATACCAACCAAGGCATTATTTAAACTGCAAGTCAATGTCGCACAGGAGGTACAGTCGCACACACACACACACATACGCAGCAGAACTGCAGCAAACAAAGGACAACAAAGAAGAGTTGGAATTGGTGCTCAAGAAGGTCAATCTCAAGACCGAAGATGAGAAATATCGCGCGGATAGGCTCAAGTAGGGATTGGTTGTATCCTATGACAAAATTCCAAAGAGTGTGCAGAAAATAGAGCTCACGGTGATGCAAGAGATTGATCAGATTGTGCAGACAATCAATCAATATAGGCAAGAGATTGAGAGCCTCTTGGAACATCTCATCCCTACCACTCCCCCGAAGGTGAAGGAGCAAAGGAAGCAACAAGCAGCAACATATATGGAGGAGATGGAGCGACAAGTCCATGCAGCGGTCGACTTGTTTGATAAAGCAGTACAACTATGGAAAAAGTTGGAGGAGGATCAACAGGTTGAGCAGTGGGACCAGGAGGAGGAGAACATAAGAACAACTATCCAGGACCTCAAGCAGAGGCAGAAGACAATGACAATCATTGAGTGCATCAAAGGAGTACAGGATATGAATAAGCGTCAAGCATAAATCATAGCCGCATAGACGCAGAAGAAGGAGCGACAAGCTCAAATGGAACCTCTCCAAGAGCGGATAGTGGAGTTAATTTAGCAAGCAGAAGAGGAAAATAAGAACATGGCACAAACTCAGGAAGAGTTCAAGCAGAGATGATCAATGACGATATTGCAGCGCAAGCATTGGACACACTTAGAGAAAAAACCGTGCAGGCTCAAACACAAGCAAAGGAACTCACAAAGAAGTTCCAATATCTCGCAGTAGCTATTGAAGAAGCGCACAAGGTTTAGGTGGCTCGGGACGAGCCACATGTCAGTGTTGGGGGCCTATTGGATGCAGGCCTAGTCAGGAAGAAAGGTTATTTTTGGAGAAGAAGCTTGCAAGGAGGAANAAAGCAGCACGTGTAAGAGAAGCAGGCAAGGTACGCATGCAAGGAATACCTAACGACACTAGGGTTAGGGTTTTTTTAATTTATTTTAATGGTTGGTGAGTCAATGATATAAATAACTAGTACTTAGAGAAGAGAAAGAAGAGAAAGAGACAGATAGATGAAGAGAGAGCCATGTACATAGGTACACAGAGGAAGAGAGAGTTGTAAGAATGGTATGAGTCATTAAGTTTGTGAGCTAGGGGAGTAGTGAGCGACTCGATCTTGAGGGTTAGATCGCGGGTTGAGGAGCCTGGTGCAATCTAGTCAACCTCAAAGGGATCGAGGATCTTGTGGAAATGAGTGAGGCCTAATATTGTAAACATGTGCGGCATGATATATTTCTGAACCATAATAAAAGATTGAGAGCCATATCTTTGTGAACGTAGCCCAGGATGGGGTGAACCATGGTAACACTTTTGTTATGTGAATGAATGTATGTGTCTTTATTGTTGATTAATTGTTGAATGGTAGCTGAATGAATTAACTAGTTAGATATGGTATTCCACATGCATGAATAGAATGACTACTATAAGTAGATGTTAGACTGAATGAATAAATATTACAGAGCACAATCATAGATCTCCACTCATTCCTAGGTTGAAAACGCCTGAGTATTGCATCCACCCATAGATATATCTTGGGTGATATTGCGCAGTACACCCTGTGTACTGCATTGCCTTCTGGGATACCAGAGGGGTCGATAGTTTTAAATGGATTTTGTTGGGAGCTTGTCAAATCTGAACCAGGGTCAATCTATGATAGAATCAAAATAACCCATAAGGAATCCTAAGTAATACAAAGACCAACAGAATAGGAAAATCCAACAAAGACATTCCTAATACCGCATTCAAGATGAGGTTCAGGCATTATGAATTTATCATTTTATGGTTGGGACTGACAAATGCCCCAGGGGTATTTATGAGCTTGAAGAATGGGGTGTTTTGCGAATACTTGGACAAGTTTTTTCAAGTATTCATTGACGACATATGATATATTCTCAAATGATGGAAGAACACAGTGAACATTTTTGCTTGGTACTACAATGTTTATGAGAAAACAAATTATACGGGAAACTATCGAAATGTTCTTTTTATCAATCGAGGATTCATTATTTAGGGCATGTTATCTCCAACGAAGGCATCATTGTGGATCCAGTGAAGGTGGAGGCTATTATGAAATGTCCTGCATCGACGAAAATACCAGAAGTACGTAGCTTCATGTGTTTATCATGATATTATCAAATGTTTTCCAAGATAGCAAATTCAATCACGGAATTGTAGAAGAAAAACAAGAAGTTTGCATTGACTGAGAAATGAAAGGAAGCATTTTGAATACCCAAGGAGATGTTGACGACCGCGCCAATACTAAAGGTCCCTGACTTGGATGAGGACTTCTTGGTATGCACAGATGCATCCAAGGAAGGTTTAGGTGGAGTAGTGATGCAAGATGGTCAAGTGATCACCTACATCTCAAGGAAATTAAGACAGCATGAGGAGAACTACGCAACAAATGATTTGGATTTATTGGCTATTATGTATGTCTGGAGAGTGTGGAGACACTATCTGATGGGATGGAAATGCGAACAAAAAAAACAAAAAATAGATCACTATGGAATGCATCATTTTTTACGCAAATGAATTGAACACGCGAAAAAAGCGTTGGTCAGTATTACTTAGAAAATACTATTGAGATTACTTACATTGAATGAACAATTAACATAGTGGCAGATGCGTTGAGTCGAAGACCAGGCATACTCTCAGGGATAACCTCTTTAGAAAAATCTTCGAGAAAATATTCTAACTATACAGTTCAACGATGACTGGTATAAAGAGGTTAAGGAAATTATCGGACAAGACACCATGATGGTACCAAGGTTTGAAAGATATACATTGGACAACAACAAATTGATGAGTTATAATAACTGGATTTACGTACCGCCTAACGACAAATTGAGATTTTGATCTTAATAAAATCTCATAGAGTAGTATACATGGCTCATCCAGGGGTTACGAAGATGAGGGCAGACCTTAAGCCCTTATTCTTATGGAAGGGATGAAGGAGGACATAGTTAGCTACATGGTGAGGTGTCTATAATGTCAGCGAGTGAAGGCTGAACATAGACATACGGCTAGATTATTACAGCTACACATCATTCCAGAATCAAAATGGGAGGCCATTTCGATGGACTTTATTGTTGGATTGTCGCTGACGACAAGGAGGCATGACTCGATTTTCGTTGTAGTTGACACTCTGATGAAGAGTGCACACTTTATTTCTGTGTGCACGACGTATCAGGCACCCGACATAGCTATAATTTGTTAGTGAGATTGTGAGATGGCCCGGTGTGCCAAAAAGAATCATATCCGATACAGGATCGGTGTTTACAAGACAATTTTAGACTGGTTCCCAAGAGGCCTTCGGAACACAACTGAACTTTAGTACAACATATCACCCTGAGACAGATGGGCAAACAAATGGAACAAACCAAATTTTGGAAGATATGTTGTGTATGTATGTATTATACCAACAAAAACATTGAGAAGACTTATTTCCACTGGTAGATTTTGTGTACCACAACATCTATCAAGGTATCGTAAGATGGCACCGTTTGAGTTTCTCTATGGGCGACTGTATCGGACGCCATTGAGTTGGGATCGACTTGAGGATAGGGTCCTGGTGGGGCCAAAATGATCCAAGAAATGGAAGAACAAATTCCAATGATAGGACAAGGGATTAAGACGCGCAATATAGGAAGAATAGTTATGTTGATGAGCATCGTGTTGACCGCAACTATGAAGTTGGGGACCGAGTTTTCTTGCAGGTGAAACCGTACCAAAGTTTGATTAAGTTTGGAAAGGGTGCTAAACTCTCTCCTAGGTTGTGGGCCCTTTCAAGGTTGTGGAAAGGAAGGGACCAGTGGCTTATCGAATGGCCTTGCCTCATTCTTGGAGGCATATGCACGATGATTATCTTGAATCGGTTTTGCGACATCTTGTTAGTGATCCTACACATAAGATTGACATGAGTTCCTTGCGGTGCACTCAGGACAGATGAGGGTGCACTCATGGTGGATCCAATATGCATTATGGACCATAACATTCAATAGCTACGGTGTCAAACAATCGATCGGGTCAAGGTACAGTGGGACAATTATAGCCCACATTCGGCTACCTGGGGGGACGCATATGATATGTGCCAACAGCTTCCATATTTTTTATAGTTAGACATGTATATCTTTTCAGATGCTTTATTTACTACATTTATATACTGTGAAACTTTGGGACAAATTTTAAAACAAGGGGGGGTGTATGTAACATCTCACTCTTGCGAGCACGTGTTATTGACTTATTCTTTTAGGACACTTGCATGCAAGTGATTTGGTTTTAGTATATGATTGTATGTTCACTTATGGATTCTTATGATGATGTTGATGGGTTATAATGTTATGTTAATTGATATCTATGTATTGACAGATGATATTGACGAATTTCCCCTGAGTGTGCAGGACACTTGATAGATTGAAGATGCCAATGGCATCAACTAACCTCATTGGACTCTAGATTGAGTCGGGAGTGGATTGTATTGGTTTGGGTATTTTATTTATGCATATGTGACATATGATCAAGTATATTTTGATGTTGTTTATGGATCATTGGCAGTGTTTCATTGATGAATGCAGGCTAACAATTGCTTGCTAATCAGACTCACATAAGGAGTAAAGGGGCCATGCGCAACAACCATATACTGAGGGAGAGGTGTGGCAGAAACCCTGTCACAACCTACTAGCACTCTCGTCGTTGCTCTAATTGTAGGTTAACGATTACCCAGTTTGAGAGATCCACGATGCCATGAGGGAAAACTGAGATAGTTGCTCACGAATATTCTAAGGTGATCTAGGGGATCAAAATATGCTCAAAAATCAAAGTGCTCGTAATTGCTTCAAAACAGACTCATGCATAGGCTGCTTCCTCACGGTCCCAATGCAACTTGAACGGGTTCAAACAGACGTCGTATGAGTGAGATATCATGTTCTGTCCATTTTGCCAAACAGGGAAAATTTTGCTAATTGTACAGTCTGTACAGTGCTGACGTGGAAGTTGATCGTACAGTCTATACGACCATAAAGTGACATGGCAGTGCTGAGTTGTCAGGTGGATGATGTGGTAGGTGAATTGTCAGTGTTTTACGTGGACCAATCCACGACAGACACGTGTCCTTCAGTTGGAGAATGGGAAGGTGCCATGTGGCCCAGCCAAGGGCCACCACGTGGCACCCCATCATTGGTTTACAAGTTAAAATTTTAATGGAGTCCATGAGAGTCGAACCCGAGACCTCCAACGTTGGCATAGTCTCCGCGTAGGTCGGTCCACCAACCCGCCTACACAATAGTACTTAACCATATATGCTTTCAAATTTATTTGAATTGGAATAAGTGTATGGTCGGTGGAGAAAAGGGTTGGGGCTTATCCCCAACCCCCGGTCCATATTGAAACACATGCGACCATACCAAAGAACCTTTGGCAGAGAAAGGAGTCTATCCAAAATTTCTTACCATAAGACTATTCCACATAACCAATGGCGGGAGGAATGGGGTTAAGCTGGTAGGTGTGGGTGTTCTGCCACATGACCATCCCACGTGATCGATGGCGCGGTTTGTGAAACAGTTTAGCCACGGGGGAAGAATTAAGCATTGGGACATGGCCATATGTCCCCCATGTATCCAACACCTCTGCCCAAGAGGGCGCTAAACATGCTAACGGTTCGACAAATTGCCCTGAATTGCAGGATGCATGGTGTGTTGGGTTTTTGGCCCAGTAATGTTGTGGGAGTCGAGTTAGTCACACACATGTGCGAATTGGAGAACCAG
This sequence comes from Picea sitchensis, assembly GCA_010110895.2. NCBI lineage: Eukaryota > Viridiplantae > Streptophyta > Pinopsida > Pinales > Pinaceae > Picea > Picea sitchensis. Next base: position 89,422 of record SNQJ01S0005412.1, on the reverse strand, counting down.
AGACAACAAGCTTGAATGGGAAACGTTTTAGGAGGATATATTCCTCATTTTTTGGCCAAACCAGGTGCAGGAAGAGCCCAACTAGGGGTTTTTGGATGTTCTGGAGCCATTGGAGCCATCTATTTGGCATTTTGAGCACTGTAAAGCATTTTTTTATCACTTTGAGAAAATAATATAAAAGATCCATTGGAAGTTGGACTAGGAGATGTATCCCAAGAGAGGGGTGAACTCCTTTATCATTTGTTGTGTTATGTGTTTACTGATGGTTGTTAATTGTTGGTTATTATGTACATCTTAAGTGTGAAAACTCTCTAATTTATGTGTTTGCAAATCGATCATTTTTCCGAAGAACACATAATTAACACTTACAAATAATTTAAAAGATACAAGTCTTCTTCATTTTCATATCAAGTCGGTATCAAAGCATAGGTTTTTGAGGGCTTGATTGTTTGCAATTGTTTTGTTTTCTGATGCTTACAAGGTTGAAGCTCACAAGAGGAGAAGGTCAACTTGTAGAGCCAAGTTCTCAACTGTCAAGAAGGAGAACTATCAAATCACCTCAATATTCAAGGAGATATTCACCAAGTATGGTTCATGAGGAGATTCATGGAACTTTTCCTTCAGAGGAGGAAACTTTCAGAAAAGATTTCTATGATATGACTGAGATGGTGAAAGTTTTTTTTGAAGAAATAAATGCAAGGTTGCAAGGTGAAATCTCCAACCCTCCAAAGGGTAATGGAGACAGTGGTGATAAAAATCCAAAGGTAAATGGAGTTAATGGTGATTATCCACCTCCTTCACCTCCATCTTCCACCTCTTCCACCCTTTCTGATCAAAATTTGGACCAGGGGTCAAAAAAGTAGCCCCAAAATCAAAGTGCTCGGAATCACTTCAAAATGGATAGTTATGTAGACCTTGTCCTCACTAACCCAACGCAAATCAAACGAGTTTAAACGGACATCAGATGAGTGAGATATCACGTTCTGTTCATTTTGCCAAATAGGCAAAAATTTGCTGATTGTACAGTCTGTACAGGCTAACATGGCAGGGTATGGACCCACACATGGCAGCTGAGTTGGAAGTGTTGAGTTGGAATATGTTGAGTTGGCAGTCGAGTGGTAGACACATGGTCGAATGAATTTTGGACACGTGGCATCCTTTTTGGCAAATTGGGTGGTGCCACATGGCCCAGGCATGGGCTGTCACGTGGCACCTTGGTATATGGTAAAATTTGTGTGGAGTCTGTGAGGGTCGAACCCTGGACCTCCCGCACATGGAAAGTGTTTTGGCAAAGGCCGCCCAAACGGTGCGCCCACACATTGTTTCATACCACATAACATTTCCATTTTTATTTAAGTTTGTGTATGGTATAGTTGGGGGTGGGTCCGGGTTGGGGCTTAGCCCCAGCCCCTGATCATATGCACTCAACCATACAACCTTGCCACATGGGTTTTCGTGGCATTTAAACTTTCAAATGGGTCTCTCCCTATCGCCCGACACTTGTCACTACCACAAACACGTGTGCAAACGGATCTCCCCATCGTGCGACACTTGGCATATGTATAATCGTTTCAACGAGTGCCCACATTTGGCGCGGGACGTTGTCACATGGAACCACGCATCCAACACCTCCACGGTTTGGGGGATAGTCCCCTAACCATGTGATATTTTTGCATGATTTGTGGAAAATGGCGCGCATGTTGGGTTTAGGCATGGGAAACGCCCAAAATCCAGGTTACTCACACAGAGGTGCGATTTGGCGAACCAGAGACAACAAGCTTGAAGGAGAAAACTTGAAGGAGGTCTATCTTCTTCGTTTCTTGGCCAAACCAGGTGAATAAAGAGCATAGCTAGGGGTTCTTGGATGTTCTAAAGCCATTGGTATATGTTTCAAAGGAATTTGGAGACTTCTATTGCAGGTTTTGCTACAGGGAAGTTATAGAGAGCTCCAAGGAGCCCAGGGCCATCAGTGAAGGAGGCCATGTCCAAGGGAGCGAAAGTCCATTTTCAGTGACTAAATAATCATTCTTGGCTAATTGATATGCTATGAACTCATTGGAACAGGTTGCAGAGGCATTTTAGGAATTTTACTGTTGTTTTGGCCACAATGAAGCTCAGGGAAGCTCAAGGAGATGTAGCCCAATTGGGGGTGAACTCCTTTATCATGTTGTTGTTGTTGTGAGATTGTTGGTTATTAATTGTTGCAATTTATGTTTGATGTTGTATTATTTAAACAACATATTTAACCTTAAAAAAACCTCACACATAAACACCTAAAAGGAGCCTAAACTTGACACATAAATCCTATTGCACAACTAAGACATTGAGCAAGGTCCTAAAGTTTATTTTAATGGAGTAGAGGGTGCTTGCATAGCAGAAAAAGTCATCCCCCTATTTCAAATCAGGTGGTATCAGAGAATAGTTTTTCTCATGTGATTTCCATTGATAGCTATAGATTTAGTTGTTGGTATTATTGCACAAGTTTTGTGTTGAAGTTTGGTACCTTGCAAGGATGGAGGAAGCTTCAAACAGTGAGAGTTCTCATACATCTTCATTAGCCAAGTTCTTTGACAAAGAGAGGTTGAAGGAGCTTGTAACAATGAGAAATATGGTGCAAGAGATGCAGGAATATAGGAAGGAGAGCACTTTCCTTAAAGAGCATTTGATGGCCATGAAGGAGGAGAAGCACCAGCTTCTTGAAAATTTTCATGAGATGGAGACTAAGCTCCGTGAGGAAAAGTAAACCCTTACCAAGTACATGCATGAACATGAGGTATGTAATGTTGGTTTTTCTTCAAATTCCTCTCAAGCTTAATGATTTGGTGTTTTTGAAAAGCATACTAGACAAATAGGGTCCAAGTTATTATTAAAAATGGGTTATGAAGGTAGAGGGTTAGGCAAACATGCACAAGGCATTGTTGAGCCTATTGTTGTTAAGGAGAGGCCCAAACATTGGGGTCTTGGATATGAACAGAAAGATGGAGCATATTCCAAAGTTGAGGAGACAAGGGAAATATTTCCAAGAACAACTTTTGTTGCAAGTTCAATCCCTCAAGCATGAAAAGTGGGTGTTCAATATGAATGAAAATGTGTGAAACAAGAGAGTTGTGAAAGCCATGAGGACAAGAACATTGTTGTTGGTCTTCAAAAGAGATCTAGTAACTCTTAAAATTAACCTCCTCAAGAAGGTGATAAAGGTGAATGTTCAAGGTATACTTCTACCTGTAATTTAGTTGATTTTTATTATGTTGAGCATGGTAAATTTTCATGTAAAAATGGGAGAAAAGGTCCATGTACATTTTGTGGTTTATATAACCATCATGTTTCAAGATGTTGGAAAATATTGGCCACATTCAAGAAACTTTCCAAGCAAAGGAAACTTGAAAATAAGATGCAAAATATTTTCACTCACTGCCAGAAGAGGGGTCATCTCATTGACCAATTTTGGAAATTGCATCCAACCACTCATCCACAACACATGAATCAGATGGATAAATAGACTAGCAATAATGGAAGAGGAGATTCCATCATCGATGTGAGTCAAGATGATTCACAAGAAGAGGATTTTCAACAGGAAAAGTCACCATTGAATTGGCTTGGTAAGAAAGGGTTAGATTTCTTAAACAAGTAAGGCTTGCAATTCTCTGTTTGTAGATCAACATTTCAGCCTTATGTATGCATTTCTATTGAAAGTATGACAAGTTGCAATAGCTTATCATAACTTGTATGATGCAAGTTTGCATGTGAATGCGATTCTATTGAAGGCATTCTTGTTGTTGCACAACTTCTCCAGGAGAGTGTAAGAACTGGATATGATACTCACTTATTGGAGCCATATATATTTTCATTTCATCTCTTATGTACCCACATGTTTTTGGGTTTATGTACTTATGTTTGTACTTGAAGGAGAGTTGAAGAGCTATGCACATGCATGTGATTTTGTATGTGTAAACAATGAACTTTGTGATAGTTTCAAAATGAGCGACTCATGAATGTAACATGGTTGTGTATCATTGATGTCGACTTGTATTTTTGGAATTTCGATGTGTTTCAAATGAGTCTCAACTTGTGTCGATGTTGTCTTGACAACTATGTTGTGTCGATCATGTTTTTTGACTTATGTTTAGTCGATGGTGTTTGTCGTCTTGTAAGTCGATTTTGAGTACACCAAGATGCAGGAAAACACCATGTACTTTGATGATGTACAAGATGCGACAGTTTTGGATTTGAAGAGAAAAAGAGTTGGTTGGCATCTTTTTCATTCTTGTATAAAGTTTGTTTTCAAGATTGATGGTTTTATTGGTTTGTGACAAGATGTCACAGGAAAGCATTTTGCAGCCATTATAGAGCGGATTGTGTTGAGGCCAAGAGTTCAAAAGAGGGAATTGTTTCTCGGTGGGAAGGATGATAGTTTTCCAAGCACAAAGAGAACAGTGGGTCAGCAGCAGCCAGAGAACAGTGGTTGAGGGACATAGCTAGTTGCAGTGCAAGGCATGTCAAGGTACCCAGGTGATTTCCAAAAAGACTTTTCAAGTAGAATCAGTTGATAGAAATTGGAAGCAGAAGAGTATTGAAGCTTAGGCATATAATCATCATCTTTTGTGGGACCAACATCCATTCAGTGGGAAGGAGTGATCAGAATCTGGACCAGGGGTCAAAAAGTAGCCCAAAAATAAAAGTGTTCGAAATCACTTCAAAATAGATATATGTGTAGGCCTCATCCTCATGAAGCCAATGTAACTAAAACGGGTTCAAACAGACATCGGATGAGTGAGATATCATTTTCTGTTCATTTTTCCAAACATGCAAAATTTTGTTGATTGTACAGTTTGTACAGTCCGTATAGGATGACGTGGTAGGGTACGGACCCACACATGGCAGCTGAGTTGGTAGTCGAGAGGCAGACACGTGGGTGAATGAATTTTGGACACGTGGCATCTTTTTTGGCAAATTGGGTGGTGCCATGTGGCCCAGGCATGGGCTGCCACATGGCACCTTGGTATATGGTAAAAAAATTATGTGGAGTCCGCGGGGGTCGAACCCTAGACCTCCTGCACATGGCATGTTTTTTGGAAAAGGTCTCCCAATCTGCGTGCCCACACATTGTTTCATACCATATAACATTTCCATTTTTATTTAAGTTTGTGTATGGTATAGTTAGGGGCGGGTTCTAGATGGGGCTTATCCCCAGCCCCTGTTCATATGCGCTCAACCATACGACCTTTTCACATGGGTTTGTGAGGGATTTAAACCTACAAACGGGTATCTCCCTATCGCCCGACATTTATCACTACCACAAATGCATGTGAAAACGGATCTCCCCATCATGTCTAACTGATGCAACGAGTGCCCACATTTGGCACGGGACGTGGTCACATGGAACCATGCATCCAACACCTCTGCAGTTTGGGGGCTAGTCCCCTAACCGTGAGAAATTTTGGCACGATTTGTGGAAAAGGGCATGCGTGCTGGGTTTATGCACGGGAAACACACAAAAGCTAGGTTACTCACACAGAGGTGCGATTTGGCGAACCAGAGACATCAAGCTTGAAGGGAGAAAACTTGCAAGAGATCTATCTTCTTCGTTTCTTGGCCAAACCAGGTGTAGAAAGAGACCATATAGGGGTTCTTAGATGTTCTAAAGCCATTGGTACAGGTTTCAAAGGCATTTGGAAAATTCTATTGCAGTATTTTCTACAGGGAATTTACAGAGAGATCTAAGGAGCCCAGGGCCAGCAGTGAAGGAGGCAATGTCCAAGGGAGCCAAAGTCCATTTTCAGTGACTGAATAGTCATTCTTGGCTAATTGATATGCTCTAAACTCATTGGAATAGGTTGTAGAGGAATTTGAGTACTTTTACAGGTGTTTTGGCCACAGTGAAGCTCAAGGAAGCTTAAGGAGATGTAGCCCATTTGGGGGTGAACTCCTTTATCATGTTGTTGTTGTTGTGAGATTGTTGGTTATTATTTGTTGAAATTTATGCTTGATGTTGTATTCTTTAAAAAACATATTTAACCTTAAGAAAACCTCACACATAAACACCTAAAAGGAGCCTAAACTTGACACATAAATCCTCTTGCACAACTAAGACATTGAGCAAGGTCCTGAATTTTATTTTGATGGATTAGAGGGTGCTTTCATAGAAAAACAATTCAGCCCCCTGTTTCAGATCACTTTCACAACCACCTCCAAATTCTCCAAAAGAACATGGTAAAACTCCTTTACAAACTCCTTCGCTTAAGCTTGATATTAAGTTTGAATTGCCTATGTACAATGGAGAGGTAAATGCTGAGAAATTGGATAACTGGATTCGTCAGATTGAAGTGTATTGTAGGATACAAAGAATCCAAGATGATGAGACTAAGATTCATCTTGCTTCTCTTAGATTGGAAAGTGCAGCACCCATTTGGTGGGAATCCAAAACTCAAGAGGACATGAAGAAACATGGTAAAGTTTTATCCTCTTGGAATGATTTTATTGTTGCACTTAAAAGGAAATTTTATCCTTTAGCATACATGCAGAAAGATATTATGGATTAAAAAAACTTTAGACAAGATAAAGGACAAGCTGTGAAAAGCTTCACTCAAAAATTTAGGAGAAGAGCTTTGGTTTTGGGTATAGATTTGTCTTCTCAATAAACTGTACTCAAATACATTAGGGGTTTTCATAGCTACTTGAGGAATACAATACTTATGTTTAACCCTTCAAATCTAGATGAAGTTTGTTTACAAGAAACTCATTTAGAAGCAAGAGGAAGGAATGAACCTCAAGAGGGAAGCAAGAATCATTTTTATAATGGAGACAAGGGAAAGAGGAAGTTTGAAGGAAATGGAAAGAAAAATGCTTTAGTCAAGAAAGAGATAGAGAAACTAAATTTTTTCAAAGGATGGCCATGATGAAGACCATTGTTGGAAACTTCATCCTGAAAAGAGACCTAAAAAGTTCAACTACAAAGAGAAACCAAATACAGTTGCAACTTTACAACAAGATTTAGGATTTGATTTGGAAGATGAAACAAAAATCACAGCCATGGGTTTACAAGGTAAGGATTTTATTGCAAATACTAGTTCTTCAAGTAGTAATAGCCTCAATGAAACTCAACAAGAAAAAGAAAGAATAGAGATTTTCCACATAAGGGTGATTTCAAAGCATACCAAGATAGATACTCTATTTGATACGAGATCACAAGCAAACCTCATTTCTGAAGACAATGTCAAGAAATTAGATTTGGAAACTACTCCTCATCCTAAACCATACCCTTTAGGTTCAATATGTGACAATGCCAAATTTCATGTGACAAGAAGATGTAAACTTAGATTTGCCATCACTGCAAACTATATAGATGAGGTAGAGCTTGATGTTATTCCATTGGATATTTGTGGTATTGTGTTGGGAAGCCCATATTTATACGATAGGAGAGCCGTATTTCATTATCATGAGAACAAATATCATTTGTTCAAAAATGGAGTTGAGTATATTGTTAGAGCACATACAAAGAAGATGAATTTGTCACTTACAAATGCTGAACAAATGAAGAGACTAGTCAATGCTAGTAATAACCTTGTACTTTTGATGATTAAACCCAAACACAAATATGAAGAAGAAGTTTTCCAAGGATGTGATGCAAAGTTAAAATCTGATTTATATGAGGTTGTTAACGAAAATGTTGAGATGTTTAAGGAACCAAGGGGATTGCCTCCTAAAAGGGGTATCCAACATGAGATTCTATTGCAGCAAGATGGTCCTCTTCCAAACATTGACATGTGCAAGATGGCAGTCATGGAGAATGTCGAAAGCATATCACAAGTCCAAGATTTGCTTGACAAAGGGGTCATCAAACCAAGCACATTGCCATGCAGGTCACCTATTGTTTTGGTACCAAAGAAAGATGGTATATGGAGTATGTGGGTAGATTTCAAAGCCTTGAACAAGACTACGAATATGATTTCTGAAGGAGACACATGGAAGAAATCTTCGAAAGCAAAGCAAGCTCCATTACATGCCTTGACAAGCTATGTATTCCACTTGGTGATAAGGTATAAGAAAGACATTTATGAAAAAGTTGTTGATATGATCAGTAGGCCTATTGTTAGTGCTTTAGTTATTTTTAAGCATAATCCTATGCTGCATGAGAGGTATGTTGAATAGTATGCTTTAGATACTGGTTTCAAAGATGTTTATGCAACTTTGTGTCATACTAACCAAGTTGAGGAATTGGATTCTTATGTGCATGGTAAACTTTTGTATCTTGGAAAGCTATGTTTTTTATAGGGTGAAAGAGTCAACATGATAAGGGAAGCACATTCTTCTCTTGTTGTTGGTCATTTTGGTGTAGGCAAGACGGTGGCTAGTTTGCAAAGCAAGCATCCTAAGTTTTGGGATGAGCATCTACACTACTTTCAGCATGCTTATAACTGGGCTAAGCGTTCATTGAGTCAAACACCTCCATTTGAAGCATATTTTGGCTATTTGCCAAAATCTCCTTTAGATTTTATCTTTGGCAAAGATGTTGCTATTGATGCTCATTATGACATTGATAGAGAAAATAATTTCATTGAACAAAGTCAGTCGGTGCATCAAATGGTACAAGAACAGTTGGAAAAGAGCCAAGCCAAGTACATGACAAGACATGAAAAAGTTTCATGTTGTTCTTAAAGGCACAAATCCAAGCAAGGCTAGATGGATTGAGGTTGGAAAGGTGAGGGAACTGTACCCTCATCTTCAGATTGACTAAAAGTAGTCTTTTGGAGGTCCAAAAGCTTCCCAATGGGGAAGAGTGATCCAGGGGATCAAAATATGCTCAAAAATCAAAGTGATCGAAATTGCTTCAAAGCGGACTTGTGTGTAGGCATCGTCCTCACGATCCCAACGCAACTTGAACGGGTTCAAACAGACATCGTATGAGTGAAATATCATGTTCTGTCCATTTTGCTGAACAAGAAAAAATTTGTTGACTGTACAGTTTGTACAGTGCTGACGTGGCAGCTGACCATACAGTCTGTACAATGCTAATGTGGCAGTTGATCATACATTATGTACGACCGTACAATGATGTGGTAGTGTTGAGTTGTCAGGTGGCTGACGTGGCAGGTGAATTGTCAGTGTTTGTCGTGGACCAATCCACGATTGACACATGTCCTTGAGTTGGCTTATGGGGAGGTGCCACATGGCACCCCGTCATTGGTTTACAGGTTAAAATTTTAATGGAGTCCGCAAGATTCGAACCCGGGACCTCCAATGTTGGCATAGTCTCCGTGTAGGTTGGGCCACCAACCCGCCTACACAATAGTACTTAACCATATATGCTTTCAAATTTATTTGAATTGGAATAAGTGTATGGTCGGCGGAGAAAAGGGTTGGGGCTTAGCCCCAACCCCTAGTCCATATTGCAACACATGAGACCATACCATAGAACCTGTGGCGTGGAAAGGAGGTTATCCCACATGTCTTACCATAAGACTATTCCATGTAACCAATGGCACGAGGAATGGGGTTAAGCCGGAAGGTGCGGGTGTTCTGCCATATGACCATCCCATGTGACTGATGGTGTGCTTTATGCAACACTTTAGCCACATGGGTCGGATTAAGTGATGGGACATGGCCATATGCCCCCCATGCATTCAATACCTCCACCCAGGGGGGCGCTAAACGTGCTAACGGTTCCACAAATTTCTCTGAATTGTAGGATGTATGGTGTGTTGGGTTTTTGGCCTAGTAACGTTGTGGGAGCCAAGTTAGTCACACACAGGTGCGAATTGGAGAACCAGAGACATCAAGCTTGAAGGGGAAACTTTCCAGAAGGATATCTTCTTCATTTTTTGGCCAAACCAGGTGCAGGAAGAGCCCAGCTAGGGGTTTTTGGATGTCCTGGAGCCAGTGGAGCCATATATTTGTAATTTTGAGCACTGTAACGAACTGTTTTTATCACTTTGAGAAAATAATATAAAAGATCCATTGGAAGCTAGACCAGGATATGTATCCCAAGAGAGGGGTGAACTCCTTTATCATTTGTTGTGTTATGTGTTTACTGATGGTTGTTAATTGTTGGTTATTATGTGCATCTTAAGTGTGAAAACTCTCTAATTTATGTGTTTGCAAATTGATCATTTTGCCCAAGCACACATAATTAACACTTACAAATAATTTAAGAGATACAAGTCTTATTCATTTTCAGATCATAAGGGGCGCGCAATAAGGCAAGGTCCTTATTCCTTAGAGGCCCTTAGTCTCTCACAAGGTCGCATGAATAGAGTATTGACTCCAAGGGTTGGACAACTACCAAAACCAGTCAAAGGCGAGTGGAACCCTTGGAGCACGTAGTGTGTCTTGATGGGCACATCGCGTAATTAAAATTTGAATCAAAGGCGAGTGGCACCCTTGGAGCACAGAGTGCGTCTTGAAGGTCACGTCGCAGTATAAAAAAAATGAGTCAATGAATCTAGGTGGCCTAAAACACTTGAGAGAATGTTAAACCTTAAATCTTGAACACCTACCGAATTAATTAATTGATTAATTAATTAACTAAAGAATGAGTTTATTAAGCATAATCCCTAAGGGTCTAGGTGTTTGCAAATAAATATTTAACTAAGCCTAAGTCTAAGTGAGTAAGAAGACTAAAAACTAAATTTTTAAATTAAATGATGAGGGGATGAAATAAATCAAATTAAGAATCAATGAAAATAAAAATAAGTCCTGAGGAGTGATTAATACACTTATGCAAGTAAATACCAAAATTAGAAATTAAAATAAGAAAGGAATAAATCAAACAAGAAGGTGTAAGCATAAAAAGGTATCTAAGTCTAGTCTAACTAGAAAACATTCCTACTTTAACTCAACTTTGTTTTATAAAGGCGTCAGTCATAAATGGGAAATAAAGGTAATAAAGGGACACTAGGAGTGATTTTGGGAGAACTTTTAGGATGGGTGAGGGAAATTGACATTTAACTAAATTAAATGGTGGATTTATTGGTGCAACTAAGGGAACGGGGAACAAGTGTATGGCGGCAATAATTCCTAATTAATTTTAAAAAATAAATTAAATGTGAAAATGGCAAGTGATCACTAAGAAAAATTCTATAAAAGAAATGGTTGAGAGGAGGAATGGATCATGACTGGTATGAGTAAGGTTATGTTGCAGAAATTCTGATTGATTTTACTTGTGAGAGTTGGGATACCCAGCTCGAGAAAGAGAGTGGTAGCTCTACCTTATGAGGCGAGCTAGGAGCTAAAGTTTTCTAGTTTTGGTTGTGCATGGCCCCTTTGCGGCTTGGGGGGATAAGGGGGAAGAAGAGTACCCCTAGCATTGGCTAGGAGGTACCGGTGAAGTCTTCATGATTAACAAGCAGGAGTTCGGATGGAGCGCCATTGTGGAAGAACATATACATTCCTACGTCACCTGTTATGGTATTTCATTGTTAGTTATTATTGATTTATAATTAAATTATCATCAATTCAAATGATTTTCTTGGAGTTGATCTTGATCAGTGGTAGGCTTAACTCTGCGTATTTATATAAGATCATGGTGTAAGAAAAAGGGAGTATTGTTACATTTAATTTTATATCATCTCTTGATGCTTTGCAATGCGAATCAAAGTTATTGTCAAATAATTAAGGGTTTATTGCTATCTAGAAAATCGTCATTGAAATTTCAAATTGATTTTGGACCTTCTTGATGCATGCCATAATCCCTATTGCATTTCATCTAGTCATTGAAACAAAGATTCTGGAAACTCTAATCCTTCCTTTACCGACTTCGCTACTGAATGGATTCCGCTGTAATATTTAATGATTGGACTCATGTAATAGAAAAGTTAAAAACGCAACTTTATTTGAACTATAAATACCCTTCGGTACTTGTGAATTTAGGGATGGATTCCTTGAGTGATTTATGTCTTTTAAGTTGAAGGTAAAATGAATGGTTGATAGTGGATGTTATGTATACATATATAGGCCTCGAACTTCAGTGGTCATTGCCAGGGTATGCATTACAACTTTAACTTAGTTATGAGTTTTGAATTAGCAGTGTTGATTCATGTCTTTATGGGACTATATTAATGGGAAGATCGATTGCTAATTTATTTTCCTTATAGAAGTAGCATATTTGAAACCATGATGACTGTGAAGAGCCACAAGAAGCGTCCTTAGCTTCTGATATTTTCGTTTTTCCCAACAAGAGAGGGCACCATTGTTAGGCACATTTTTCCTCGGTTTTCCTTCTGATATATTTTTGTTTTTCCCAGCAAGAGAGGGCGCCATTGTTAGGTCCATTTTTCTTGTGTTTTCCTTCTGAAATTTTTGTTTTTCCCAGCAAGAGAGGGTGCCATTGTTAGGCGCATTTTTCCTGTGTTTTCCTTCTGATGTATTTTCCTTTTTCCCAGCAAGAGAGGGCACCATTGTTAGGCACGTTTTTCCTGTGTTTTTCCTTCTGATATTATGTGTTTTCCCCAGCATGAGAAGGCACCATCCTTGGGTGCTTTTCCCTATAGAAATTCTTGTCTGAATGAATTTACTGGAACGATTCTCATCTAAACCATTTCTCTTCTAAACAAATTTTGGAATTGGAAATTTATGTCTAAACCATTTTGTTTTCTCATGTAGTGACTTGCCCCTTTTCGTTTCATTGTTTTGTCTTATGTGCACCCATTATTACATGGATTTTAGATGGAAATCCTTTGAGCATGGTATTGTTATTTCACTTGTCCTTCAAGGTGAATGGCATATTATATCATGAAATGGATGGTCGCTAATAAGGGAACGCATAAAATAACTGCCAGGTTATATTTTTCCCTTCTTTTATCAGTTTTTTTACATGGACACACGATTACACAGATTTTCGACGGAACTCTCCCCAAGGAGTTCGAGGATGGGGTACTCAACATGAAACTGATATTTTCTCTTTATTAAACTTATTCGATGTGTATTGTGTTTGTTTATGAAAATGAAGGTTTGTCGTCAAGATAAACATTTATGGTTAATTAAAGGAATGGAGTTCTTCAATCTTAATCAAATTTTGGAAGTTTCATAGAATTATATTTTGGTCATTATGTTCATACCTTGGATAGTGTGACATGGTTGTTGAGGGGAGGATTTATAATTTGGCAAGTATACACATATTTTCGATATTGTTGACAGGTTTGTTTGAGGGTATTTTCATGTTCACATCTCCACTATTATGATGTGATTGCCAACTTTTATAAAACACATAATTAATCTCCAAATCCGAAAGTCACATGTAAGTTTTATGATGGTAATGCCAGCATTCTAATTCATAATAATGAATGGTTATGAATGATTTAATGTATGGCTTGAGAATATTTAACCTCGTATGGAATTCTTAAATGGAATGTTCATCCGCGGTGTTGTGTCAAATTAATTGATATGTGTTATTGTCTTTGGACTATCGTTGGAATGTTTTGTAAATGGTAGTGGTGTCAATCGATTGTTATATGATAATTGTAGTTGGACTCTTGTTAAAATTTTTAAGGGTGGAATTTGCGTCAATTAAAATGATGTGATGTATGTTGTAATAGAATTTGTTGTGCACCTTGAAATAAATAGATGTTCGCTTATGCGCCATAAAAATAAAGTGATTGCACTTGCGCCTCGACCTTTGTCGTTGTATGATTGATGAAGTATTTACTTTCTCTTGCACCTTTGAATTTACTGTTGATCACTCTTGTGTCATGAATAAGTTGCTAATTAATCTTGCATCATGAAATTATGTTGATATATGACTGATTTAGTAACTAGTTTTCTCTTGTGCCATTAATTAAGTTGACATGTGATTGTTCTAGAGTTTGTTTACTCTTGTGTGCAACTAATATTTAATGTTGATGAATGATTGTAAGAATTTGATATCACGTGCACCATGAATTAAATGTTGATGTATGACTGATAAAGATGATGATTGTTGGTTGTGGAGCCTGATTATCTTCTTGATTCATAGGTATTTGTTTCTAGCCATGTTTATACACCATGAAGACTTTACATCTTGGAATATTGTACACTCCTCCATGCGAGGGTTCAGGGGGGAAGCCCCCGAAGGAAAAATTTACTTGTAAATGTATATTGTAATTTCATAGTAAATCTCAATCATTCATTATAAGGTCGCAGATCTAACGGTAGAAGTTATGTTAGGGTTTTTTTTCCCTAGAAGGAAACCCTCTTTTATGAGGGAAATGTATTGTGGCTATGTATCATTGCGAATATTGTATTCTGAGTGAGGATACTTTGATAGAAAGAAGAGGAAGTTACAACGGGTGTGATGTAGGTTGTATTCCTTCATTTGTTGGATAATAATAAAGGAAGGAGCTGGCAATTTCTCTAGTGGACGTAGCCCACACTAGGTGAACCATGTATATATGTGTCTCTATTGTATTGTGTATCTTCTGTGTTTTATTTCTGCATTTGTTTTATTTTATTGCTTCGTGATCCTGTTTTTCTAACAACTAGTATCATAGTGAACGGTAACTCATAGGAAAACAAGGTTCATGGTATGAGTGGGAGTAATGGTGGAATATTGAAATTTTAGGGTCGATAAATTTAACAGTAAAAACTACCAATTATGGAAGATGCATATGGAAGATTATTTATATCAGAAGGATCTATTCCTACCATTGGGTGGAATATCAAAGAAGTCGACGACCATGAAGGACGGATAATGGTAGGTTCTAGACAGAAAGGCACTAGGAACAATATTGTTGATCCTGGCGGCGACAATGGCTTTCAATATTTTGAAAGAAAAGACAACAAAGGAGTTTATGGACACATTGGCTAAACTGTATGAAAAACCCTCGGCATCCAATAAGGTATTTATAATGAAGATATTATTTAATATGAATATGTCAGAAGGTGGGTATGTTGCAAATCATTTAAATGAATTTAATACGGTTACTAATCAACTAAGTTCTGTAAAAATGGACTTTGATGATGAGGTCGGGGCTCTTCTAATCTTGTGCTCATTGCCAGAAAGATAAAACGACTTGGTCATGGTTTTAAGTAATTAGGTCTCTAGTTCAAATAATTTAAAATTTGATGATGGTGTAGGTGTTATCCTTAGCGAGGAAATGCAACGGAAAAGCACAGGTGAGACATCAGGTAATAAATTGAATAGGGGAAGACAAAAGGATAGAGGAAAGGGCTCAGGGAACCGCGAGAATTCTATGAAGGGAAGATCCAAATCCATATTTGGAAAGAGAGAGTGTTGGAATTGTGGGAAGAAAGGACATCTGAAGAAAGACTTCAGATCTCCAAAGAAACAAAGAGATGGACAACAAGAGAAAAATTTGGAAGAAAATGTAACAGGTAATGTGTTACAAGATGCTTTGATTCTTTCTGTAGATAATGTTTCTGAGTCTTGGGTAGTAGATTCAGGGGCTTCATTTCATGCCACACCCCATATGAAACATATTCTAGATTATGTTCAAAGTGATTTTGGACATGTTCATTTGGGTGATGATGCACCATGCAAATGTTTTGGAATGGGAAAGGTAAAAATAAAGCAAAGCAAGGGAAACCAATGGTTGTTGAAAGAGGTAAGACATGTTCTAGATCTAAGGAAAAATATAATTTCAACAAGGCAGTTGGAAAGTGAAGGTTGTATATCCATATTTACAGATAAGGTGTGGAAGGTCACCAAAGGATCATTGGTGATAGCAAAACGAGAGAACGTAGGTACATTGTATT
>SNQJ01S0005412.1:40851-73688 GCA_010110895.2 Picea sitchensis | reverse complement strand
CTTGGACACATGAGTGAGAAGGGGATGCAGATACTTCACAAAAGAAATTTGTTGCCAGATCTTAAACAAATTGATTTGGATTTCTGTGAGCATTGTGTTTATGGAAAATACAAGAGAGTCAAAAAAGAAAAGAAGAGTGAAAGGTTAGAGCTTTTGCATACAGATGTATGGGGACCAACTCATGTATCATCTCTTGGTGGCTCTCATTATTATGTTACTTTTATTGATGATGCAACTAGAAAAACTTGGTTTTATTGCATTTGACGAAAATATGATGCTTTTGATAATTTTAAGAAATGGAAAGCTTTGGTTGAGAATGAGACAGGAAAAAGGTTGAAGTGTCTCAGATCAAACAATGGAGCTGAATATTGTAGCAAGTATTTTGATGATTATTATTCATACCATGGGATTCGTAGAGAGAAGACAATTCCAGGAACACCACAAGAAAATGGTGTGTCATAAAGGATGAACAGGACAATCATGGAGCATGCAAGGAGTATGAGATTGCATGTTGGTTTTCCCTTACATATCTAGGTAGATCTTGTAGATACTATTGTTTACTTAATAAACAAAGGACCTTCAAGCTCTTTGGATTATAGAATTCCATAGGAGGCATGGACAGGTAAAAAGGTAAACTATTTTTTTTGAAGACTTCCGGTTGTGAATCATTTGTCCATTTTGATAAAGAAAATAGAACAAAGCTTGAGGCAAAATCCAAGAAGTGTACCTTTATTGGATACTGTGTTAATGATTTCGGTTTTTGCTTATGGGATTATGAAAATAACAAAATCATTAGGAGTTGAGATGTCATATTCAATGAGATGGTCATGTACAAAGATCAGTTGCAGTGAAAGAAACAAGAAAAACAAAAACCAGAATACACAGTGCTTGATTAGATCACTGAAAAAAGAAATTCCAAATGTACTAGAAAATCAAAATGTACAACAACAGGATCAGCATGTACCTCAAACTCCTGCAAGTGTTGTTAGAATATCTATCATATTAAGTAGACCCCCTGAACGATACTCTCCTTCATTGTATTATTTATTATTGATTGATTATGGTGAACCAGAATGTTATGAAGAGGCAATGTAGGTAGACACCAAAAAGAAGTGGGAGCAAGGCATGAAAGAGGAAATGGATTCCTTGGTAAATAACCAGACTTGGGACTTGATTCAGTTTCCTGCAGGAAAAAGAGCATTGCATAATAAATGGGTTTACAAGTTGAAGGAAGAAGATGGAGGAAAAAAGAGGTACAAGGCTAGACTTGTTGTAAAGGGGTTTGTACAAAAGAAATGTATGTATTTTGATGAAATATTTTCTCCTGTTGTAAAAATGACTTCAATTAGGAAAATTTTAAGTCTTGTGGAAGTAGAAGATTTGCATCTTGAACAGTTAGATGTAAAACCATCTTTGGAGGAAGAGATTTATATGCAACATCCATAGGGGTATGAGGCCAAAGGGAAGGAGAATTTGGTATTCACGTTGAAGAAGAGATTTTATGGCCTAAAGCAAGCTCCAAGGCAATGGTATTTGAAGTTTGGCAGGTTTATGACAGAACAAGGTTATAATAGATGTTATTTTGATCACTGTGTTTGTTTTAAAAGGATAGAAAATGGAAGATATATTATCTTTCTATTGTATGTAAATGCTTGTTGTAGGGTCTAATATGAAGGATATAAATGTGCTCAATAAGAAATTATCTAATTCATTTGCGATGAAGGATTTGGGTACTGCAAAGAAAATCATTGGCATGAGAATAACAAGAGACCAGAAAAATCGTAAATTGACATTGTCTTGGGGTGAGTACATAGAGAAGGTGTTGGAGAGGTTTAGAATGCAAAATGAAAAACCAGTTAGTACACCTTTGGCCAGCCATTTCAAATTAACTAATGAAATGTGTTCCAAGACACATGAGGAGATAGAATACATGTTCAGGGTCCTTTATTCATCAGCAGTTGGCAGTTTGATGTATGTGATGGTTTGCACAAAACCAAATATTGCACATGCAGTGGGAGTTGTGAGAATATATATGAAAAATACAAGTAAAGAACATTGGGAGGTAGTAAAATGGATTCTCAGGTATTTGAGAGGTACTTCTACTCATGCATTATGTTTTGGAGGTTCAGACATTGTTCTATAGGGATATGTTTATTTAGATATGGCAGGTGATAAAGATAGCAAGAGGAGCACCACGGGGTATGTTTTTACTATAGGTGGAACAACAGTAAGTTGGATTTTGAAACTTAAAAAGGTTGTTGCACTTTCAACAACAGAAGCAGAGTATGTTTTTGCTACAAAGGCTAGTAAAGAAATGATTTGGTTACAGAGGTTTATGGAGGAATTGGGAAAGAAGGTGTAGGAAAATAGCATGTTGTATTGTGACAGTGAGAGTGCCATTCATCTTGCAAAGAAATCAAAATTCCATTCGAAGACTAAGCATATACAGCTCAGGTACCATTTCATATGATCCGTCTTGGAAGATGGACATTTGAAGTTGGAAAAGATACACACTAGCCATAATCCTGCATACATGTTAAATAAGGGAGTAACCAGGGAGAAATTGTGTTTCTGCTCAGTTTTAGTTGGTATTCAAGCATGAAGGTGAATAAGAGAAATTTTCCAAGTCCAAGAAGGATCATAGTCCAGCATATACAACATCGATGGAGTTGTTGAGATCAGTCTCCAAGTGGGAGATTGTTGGTTGTGGAGCCTAATTATCTTCCTGATTCAGAGGTCTTTGTTTTCAGTCATGTTTATACCCCATGAAGACTTTACACCCCGGAATAATGTGCACTCCTCCTCGCAAGGGAGTGCAGAGGGGGTTTACCCCCTTTGTAGGGTCCACAAGAAAGCAAGGATTCAGGGACGAAGCCCCCGAAGGAAAAATTTCCTTGTAAATGTATATTGTAATTTCATAGTAAATCTAGACCGTTCATTATAAGGTCGCAGATCTGATGGTAGAAGTTATGTTAGGGTTTGTTTTCTCTAGAAGGAAACCCTCTTTTATGAGGGAAATGTATTGTGGCTATTTATCATTGTGAATTATGTATTATGAGTGAGGAGACTGTGAGAAAAATAAGAGGAAGTTACATCAGGTGTGTTGTAGGTTGTATCCCTTCATTTGTTGGATAATAATAAAGGAAGGACCTGGCAATTTCTCTGGTGGACATAGCCCACACTGGGTGAACCACGTATATCTGTGTCTTTATTGTATTATGTATCTTCTGTATTTTATTTCTACATTTGTTTTATTGTATTGCTTCACGATCTTGTTTTTTCTAGCAACTTGTATCAAAGTGAAAGGAAACTCACAAGAAAAGAAGGTTCCCAGTTCGAGTGGGAGAAATGGCGGAAGATGGAAAGTTTAGGGTCGATAAATTTAACGGTCAAAACTATCAGTTATGGAAGATGCAGATGGAAGATTATTTATATCAGAATGATCTATTCCTACCATTGGGTGGAATAGAAAAGAATCCGACTACCATGAAAGACAAAGAATGGGAGGTTCTCGACAGAAACACACTAGGAACGATACGGTTGAGCCTGGCAGTGTCGGTGGCATTCAATATTTCAAAAGAAAAGGAAATGAAGGAGATGATGGACGCATTGGCTAAACTATATGAAAAACCCTCGGCGTCCAATAAGGTATTTCTAATGAAGAGATTATTTAATATGAAGATGTTAGAAGGTGGTTCTGATGCAGATCATTTAAATGAATTTAATACGGTTACTAATCAGCTAAGTTCTGTAAAAGTGGACTTTGATGATGAGGTCAGGGCTCTTCTAATCTTGTTCTCGTTGCCAGAAAGCTAGAACGGCTTGATCATGGTTGTAAGTAATTATGTATCTGGTTCAAATACTTTAAAATTTTATGATGTTGTTGGTGTTATCCTTAGCAAAGAAATGTGACGAAAAAGCACAGGTGAGACATCAGGTAATGCATTGAACATGGAGAACAGGGGAAGACAAAAGGATAGAGGAAAGGTCTCAGTGAACTGCTGGAATTATAGGAAGGGAAGATCCAAATCCATATTTGGAAAGATAGAGATTTGGAATTGTGGGAAGAAAGGACATCTGAAGAAAGACTACAGAGCTCTAAAGAAACAAAGAGGTGGGCAGTAAGAGAAAAATTAGGAAGAAAATGTAACATGTGATGTGTTACAAGATGATTTTATTCTTTATGTAGATAATATTTTTGAGTCTTGGGTAGTAGATTTAGGGGCTCCATTTCATGCCATGCCCCATAGGAAACAATTTCTAGATTGTGTTCAAGGTGATTTTGGACAGGTTCATTTGGGTGATGGTGCACCATGCAAAAGTTTTGGAATGGGAAAGGTAAAAATAAAGCAAAGAAATGGAAACCAATGGTTGTTGAAAGAGGTAAGACATGTTCCAGATCTAAGGAAAAATGTAACTTCAACAGGGAAGTTGGCAATTGAAGGTTGTATATCCATATTTATAGATAAGGTGTGGAAGGTCACCAAAGGATCATTGGTGATAGCAAAAGGAGAGAAGGGAGGTACATTGTATTTATGTACTGGTAATACTAACTCTTATATCTCTTTAGCTTCTATAGGAGTGGATACAACATTGTGGCATCATAGGCTTGGACACATGAGTGAGAAGACAATGTCGATACTTCACAAAATAAATTCTTTTCCATATCTTAAACAAATTGATTTGGATTTATGTGAGAATTTTGTTTATGGAAAACAAAAGAGAGTCAGATTTCTCATAGTCGGAAAATAAAAGAAGAGTGAAAGGTTAGAGCTTGTGCATACAGATGTATGGGGACTAGATCATGTATCATCTCTTGGTGACTCTCGTTATTATGTTACTTTTATTGATGATGCAACTAGAAAAACTTGGGTTTATTGCATTAGACAAAAATCTGATGCTTTTGATAATTTTAAGAAATGGAAAGCTTTGGTTGAGAATGAGACAGGAAAAAGGTTGAAGTGTCTCAGATTAAACAATGGAGCTGAATATTGCAGCAAGGAGTTTGATTATTATTGTTCATACCATGGGATTCGTAGAGAGAATACAGTTCCAGGAACACCAAAAGAAAACGGTGTGTCAGAAAGGATAAACATGACAATCATGGAGCGTGCAAGGAGTATAAGATTGCATGTTGGTTTTCCCTTACAGTTATGGGAAGATGTTGTAGATATTGTTGTTTACTTAATAAACAGAGGACCTTCAAGCTCTTTTGATGGTATAATTCCATAGGAGGAATGGACAGGTAAAAATCTAAATCGTTGTTTTTGAAGACTTTTGGTTGTGAATCATTTGTCCATATTGATAAAGAAAATAGAAAAAATCTTGAGGAAAAATCCAAGAAGTGTACCTTTATTGGATACGGTGTTAATGATTTTGGTTATCGCTTATGGGATTATGAAAATAACATAATCATTAGGAGTAGAGATGCCATATTCAATGAGAAGTTCATGTACAAATATAAGTTGCAGGGAAAGAAACAGGAAAAAGAAAAACCAAAATACATAGTGCTTGATGAGATCATTGAAAAAGAAATTCCAAAGGTACTAGAAAATCAAAATGTACAACAACAGGATCAATAGGTACCTCAAACTCCTGCAAGTGTTGTTAGAATATCTACCAGGTTAAGTAGACCCCCTGAACGATACTCTCCTTCATTGTATTATTTATTGTTGATTGATTCTGGTGAACCAGAATGTTATGAAGAGAAAATGGAGGTAGACACCAAAAAGAAGTGGGAGAAAGGCATGAAAGAGGAAATGGATTCCTTGGTAAATAACCAGACTTGGGACTCGGTTCAGTTTCCTACAGGAAAAAGAGCATTGTATAATAAATGGGTTTACAAGTTGAAGGAAGTAGATGCAAGAAAAAAGCGGTACAAGGCTAGACTTGTTGTAAAGCGGTTTGCACAAAAGAAAGGTATAGATTTTGATGAAATATTTTCTCTTGATGTTAAAATGACTTCAATTAGGACTGTTTTAAGTCTTGTGGCAGTAGAAGATTTTCATCTTGAACAGTTAGATGTAAAAAAATATTTGGAGGAAGAGATTTATATGCAGCAGCCACGAGGGTATGAGGTCAAAGGGAAGGATAATTTGGTATGCAGGTTCAAGAAGAGCTTGTATGGCCTAAAGCAAGCTCCAAGGTAGTCATATTTGAAGTTTGATAGGTTTATGAAAGAACAAGTTTATAGTAGATTTCATTATGATCATTGTGTTTATTTTAAAAGGCTAGAAAATGGAAGCTATATTATCTTGCTATTGTATGTAGATGACATGCTTGTTGCAGGGTATAATATGAAGGATATAAATGTGCTCAAGAATAAATTAGCTAATTCATTTGCAATGAAGGATTTGCAAAGAAAATCCTTGGTATGAGAAGAACAAGAGATGGGAAAAATCTCAAATTGACATTGTCTCGGGGTGAGTACATAGAGAAGGTGTTAGAGAGGTTTAGAATGAAAAATGAAAACTAGTTAGTACACCTTTGGCCATCCATTTCAAATTAACTAAGGAAATGTGTCCCAAGACACATGAGGAGATAGAATATATGTCCAGGGTCCCTTATTTATCAGCAGTTGGCAGTTTGATGTATGTGATGGTTTACACAAGACCGAATATTTCACATGCAGTGGGAGTTGTGAACATATATATGAATAATACAGGTAAAGAACATTGGGAGGCAGTAAAGTGGATTCTCAGGTATTTGAGAGGTACTACTATACATGCATTATGTTTTGGAGGTTCATACACTCCTCTACAAGGATATTTTGATTCAGATATGGCAGGTGATAAAGATAGCAAGAGGAGCACCATAGGGTATGTTTTTACTATAGGTGGAACAACAGTAAGTTGGATTTCAAATCTTCAAAATGTTGTTGCAATTTCAACAACAGAAGTGGAGTATGTTGTTTCTACAAAGGCTAGTAAAGAAATGATTTGGTTACAGAGGTTTATGGAGGAATTTGGAAAGAAGCAGGAGAATAACAGGATGTATTGTGACAGTGAGAGTGCCATTCATCTTGTAAAGAACTCAGCCTTCCATTCAAATACTAATCATATACATCTCAAGTACCATTTCATACGATCTGTCTTGGAAGATGGACATTTGAAGTTGGAAAAGATACACACTAGACAGAATCTTGCAGACATGTTAACTAAGGGAGTAACCAGGGAGAAACTGAGTTCTTGCTCAGTTTCAGTTGGTCTTCAAGCATGAAGGTTAAGATGTGAAATTTTCCAAGTCTAAGAAGGATCATAGTTCAGCATATACAACAGCGGTGGAGTTGTTGAGATCAGTCTCCAAGTTGGAGATTGTTGGTTGTGGAGCTTGATTATATTCCTAATTCAAAGGTCTTTGTTTTCAGCCGTGTTTATACCCCATGAAGACTTTACACCCTGGAAGAATGTACACTCCTCCACGCAGGGGAGTGCAGAGGGGGGTTACCCCCTCTGCGGGGTTCGGGGGGTCCATCCCCTCAGTTGGGGAGTCCAACGGCAAGCGGGGGTTCGGGAGTGAAGCCATCGAAGGAAAAATTACCTTTTAAATGTATATTGTAATTTCAGAGTAAATATGGATCGTTCATTATAAGGTCACAGATATGATGGTAGAAGTTATGTTAGATTTTTTTTCCCTAGAAGGAAACCCTCTTTTATAAGGGAAATGTATTGCGACTATGTATCATTGTGAATATTGTGTTCTAATTGAGGATATTGTGAGAGGAAGAACAGGAAGATACAGTGGGTGTGTTGTAGGTTATATCCCTTCATTTGTTGGATAACAATAAAGGAAGGATCTGGCAATTTTTCTTGTGGATGTAGCCCACACTGGGTGAACCACGTATATCTGTGTCTCTATTGTATTTTGTATCTTCTTTGTTTTATTGTATTGCTTCGCGATCTTGTTTTTATAACAGATGATTACCCTTGTGCCATGATTAGGATTGATTAATTGATCTAGTTGATGTTGGACTTGATTTTTGTGGGATGTAGACACCTCCTTGTTCCTCAGAACAGTGCCCAACCCTGAGACCTTAAATGGTCAAAATCAATTGGATCTTGGGTTTGAGTGTTGCTTATGTGTCCTGGAGTTCCTAACCTTGCAGGGTATGTTAGGCGGGTAGTCAATTTAATATTCATTATTTGGTTGATCATTGTTTATAAATTATTTCAAGATGATTGTGATGTGCTAAGAGGCAATGTTATTTATGTTTATGTGTCGCTATCATTTTTGTTGATGCATTGAATGCGTCGTTATTGATTTCAATTATGAGTAGTTGGTAATGCTTTTACTTATGATGTCATTGATTTTGTGTTGTTATGATTTATATTGTTGACGTTAATTTCCTAATGCAAAAAAAAAAATATTTACCTTTTATGCTTCTCTTTCCTAGTCGTAACGGAGGGGTTGTTACAATTCTAAGCAACGACTGTTTGATCAAGGGGACTAGAAGGAGGATGATATAGTTCACTAGCTTCCTGAAGACATGGATATTGGAGAGTAGTATTTAATGCCTACTAACATGGGCCTATAAGAGGCCACAAGTCATCATATTTTCTACTAGCTCATGTTTTATAAGGTTATCAGAATTTCATGTGCCTTTTATAGAATATATTACAACAATAAGAATGTATCAAACCTTGATAGATATAATAGAGGATAAAACCTTAAACTTCGTAAATAGTCCCTTAAACTCCAAATATAGCCAAAAAAAATCACCTTGAATAACACAAGAATATAGAGAGAATAACCCTTAAGATAGGGTAACACCATAAATTACTATTTATGGAAGGAATTACTCCACAATCCATTCTTTTTAAAAAAACAATACAATCGAACAAACATCCAATACAATGATACTCATGTATTTATGCTTCCTCGTGAGTATTACTAGGGGTCTACTCCAACTACCCATTTTTTTCTGAAAAAATCTTCGTGGAAAACACACTAAATACTTCCCCGTGATTCATGGATGGTAAGCAAGGTAAATCGTACCCCCAAGGAGCATGAGATTCAAACCTGTGACCTCCCCAACTTCGGGAGAGTATGCACATCTAACATCAATACCAATTGATCTAGCCCTTGGGGCTTATGACAACTACCCCTTATTATGATATCATTTCCTTTTAATTGTGTATTTGGTCTATTCCATTATTATGACCACATTACATTCATTACCCTGTTGGTTACCTCTGTAGGTAACCCATAATGTCCTCCCTAGGTACATTACATTCCATCCCCCTTTGCATATTTTTTCCTCTAAGCATAGGAAGAAGCCATATAATATGACCTACAAAGCAATGTAGTCAACCAGTACCATGCACGAGCATCTATCCATCCTAGTGAAATATGTACATTGGGTTCAACTGTGGCCTTTTCTCAATCTTTATTGTGGTTTCTTCTTGGGATCCATGCCTCACTGTGCTACTTTGATATCTCCATACATTGTTTTTAGTCTTCCATGTGCCTCCATGTTGGTTGCCTCTCTAGTTCTTTTTTGAACCATAGTAAGTTTTCTTATGCTCATGCCCTTTCCTTGACATTCGTTGTTTCTTTGAGTGGTGCAGGTGGTGATAATGAAAACCTTATCTATTGATTATTATTTCTCTAACTCTTAAACATATAGTTCATTAGCTTCTTCTTCCTATTTATGCCCTTCTTGGGGATTTTCTTCAAGTGCTTATGTATGCTCTTCTTTTTATTCAACCCTAGACTCTTCATCTAATGCGTCATTAGGTACCGCAATTTGCTTCCTTGCAAGGAATTATACATGTGCCTCATTGGGCCCTTCTTGTTTAATAATAGAAATAACTTGTAATGTAATTTTTTTTTCTTGTACCAAATCTTCAAAAACTTATTTTGTTTCATTAATATTAATTGTACCAAATAAGTACATACAAGTATATCCCAAAAAAATATCCACATCATCCATATTTATAGCATAAAAATATGAATGCGACACATATTTATCCATGGTAATATTCAAATATTTAAAAACTTTTACATTTTCACCCTCAACTTATGTGCTTTGAATATTCTTTGTGGGTACTTGCAATCTTTTAGCCAAGTTAACATTGATGAAATTGTGTTTGCAACTAGGTTTAATAAAAACAATGACCTCTTGGTGAATACATCCATGAACTTATAATATGAAGTTTTCGTATAAAAATAAATCCATAGTTCAATTCTTATCCTTCTTCACAACATGAGATCACCTGTCTAAAAATACTTTTTCATATTATTCATCTGAAAGATCCTCTATTTCTTCATAGTTAAGTCCATATGATAGAGATATTCTCCAAGATATTGGATAATTATATTGTATCCATTTTTTGTATTTTTCAAGACTATGGCCATCATCTATAAGAAACATCTTTCTTTCTATAACCCAAAAATAGAACTACGGTTTATATAAAATCACTTAATTTTCAATGGAGCTCATTTATGTAGTTAGGGTTTGAGGCAACTAATGTAAAATGATCTTAACTTCTACTATACTTATCATATTGGCTATTATCAGCCCAATTATGAAATTCCACAAATTCTCTATATCTATTGGCACTAGTTTGACTGAAATCTATGCACTTTATCAAAAGATATCCAATCTACAAATCTCACAACTGTCATAAAAAACCCTAAAAATAACTAATTTCAAATCAACAATATCTCCACTTCTTGGATGATTTTTTTGTTTTGAATTTGGGTGTTTTTTGACAGAAACTAAGATTTATAGCTGGTTTTTTGAAATTCTACATAAAAAAAATTAGAAATTGACCTAAATGCTCATGTCCTCCTTTTTCCATCAAAAATCTACAAAAAGAACAAGAATTCTCCCATTTTTGTTCCAAGAAAAACTATGAAATCACTTGTAGTAAACCTTGATAGTTATAAGAGAGAATAAACCGTAAAACTTTATAAATAAATCCTTAAACTCCAAAGATCCCGAATATTCACCATGAACAACACAAGAATATAGAGAGATGAACCCTTAAAGTAGGGTAACACCAACAATTACTCCTTATGGAAGGAATCACTTCACAAGCCATGTTTGCTAAAAATAATACAATCTAAGACACACCCAATACAATGATACTCATGTGTATTTATACTTTCTCATGAGTATTCCTAGGGGTCTATGTCAACTACCCCTTACCGTTATCTTTGATCTGGATTATTTTCGGCACGAAATGAGAGCGGAGATATAATAAAGAAATGTACAAAGATATCTCAAATATCCAATATTATAACATAAATGTATCAGAGATGCAACCATAAACACAGATATACAATAATACATAATTTTCTATTAATGAGCGAAAATGTACAAAGACTGTAAAGTATAGAGTGAAAGACTCGCTAGAATTGTGGCAGCTTATCTCTGAGAAGAGATGTGATGGATACTCACATCCGTGAGAATATGATTTTACAATGAGGCTCCAAAGGCCTTTTTATCATAAATAAAATCCAAAACCATAACTCCAAAAGATGAAAATCCAACAGTTTTGTGGACCCCGTTTTGGGTAGTTTGGTGTATCAACTTCTCGGGGGCGTAACTTTGGCATATGATCTTCGTTTGGGGTGCACGATATCTCGTTGGAAAGGTATCGTCTAGGAGATTCATTTTGGGGGCTCAATTAGAGCCTTCAACAATCATTGAGAAACTCAATTCCCAAAAACCTTCATTTAGGCCCTGCCTAAATGGCCCCG
Organism: Picea sitchensis; assembly: GCA_010110895.2. Taxonomy (NCBI): domain Eukaryota; kingdom Viridiplantae; phylum Streptophyta; class Pinopsida; order Pinales; family Pinaceae; genus Picea; species Picea sitchensis. The sequence continues at coordinate 61,982 of SNQJ01S0005412.1, read as the reverse complement.
GAAGTTAAAAACTGCTAAAAATAGTAAATTGCCAAAATTGCCAGAAATTTGTTTTTAGCCAGTTGGAAAAGGTGGGTGGCCGTCCATATCAACCTGGATCAATCCTCCCTCCTTAGGAAGCAATGGTATCCATTGCGTTGAGTTCTTGGGGGAGAGGGGAAAGCGATTGAATCTTGGTGTGATGCTTGCCTTGCTGGAGACGTTGCGTTGTGGAAGGTTGTCATGAACCTGTTGTTGGCGGGGTTGAATATGTTCAACCAGTCAGGCTACATGATATGTCTAGGTGCAGAAGGAATATTTGTGCTTTGTTGCATTCTTGTCGACCTGCTTATGTTGGATAGAAGGTGCTTGGGTTGAGGTTGTAGTGGTTGCAGTATCCTTCTGTTCACCTTTTGAACAGATTATGAAGAAGTTGAATTTTGTAGTATGAGATACTACCTTGCGGCATTTTTTAGGTGGGATAGTAGTTGGAACTACCTCTGGTATCCTGTAGAGATGACCCCCCAGAGTAACAATGACACTACGGGATCAAGACTCATAGATAGCATGGCTCTTCCACATATATGGTTGGCCCAAGAGAACATCACAGACATACAGCGGGGAAACATCACATAATACATCATCCTTGAAGGGTTGGATGTCGTATGAAAATCGACACTGTTGGTTGACATGAAGATCTCCTCCCTAGAGAAGCCAGATCTCCTCCTAGCGAAGCCACCCGATGTTGTATGGTTCCGAGTGTGGTGTTGTCGACAATCCCAACTGTTTGACGACCTCTACTCAAATGAGGTTATTTTTTCTTCCGCTATCAACAATAAAATGCAGCAAGGTCTTCTTCACCCACATCTGTGAATGAAAAAGGTGCTCCCCCTCTTGAGGATCTGTGGGTTCTTCTGGTTGAATTGTTGCAGTTCATGACGTCGAGCTCATAGAGTGTCTTGTGTTATCCTTATTTCACAAGAGGGGTATTGATAGAGCGACTTACTATGTCTCCACATATTTCTCGCAATCCCATAACACTCAAATTACCTGTTGCTGCAAATGAATGGGAAGGAAAGCATCAAAGTCTATATGGGGTGGTAGAAAGGGCACACATTGATGGGTGAAGGATAGATCTAGAATACCCCTGCTCCTTTTCATATCATAGAATAATAATGCTCTCTGGATAAATCCATGAGCTTTAGCATGGAAGAGATAATTGAGAAGTACAGGTATGACTGTGGATAAATAAAGGAGGGATATCTCCCACATTCCGCCATGAGTGATAGCAGGTACCACTTAAAATTTGGAGCATGCACCATATGAGGAGTGTGCCAAATGGAGGGTTCGATCAAACGAGGGCAGTGGAGAAATGTCAAGAATATGTGTGATATTTGAATTTGGTTCATTGGAATCTTGTGTAAGAAGCCAAAATTCAAGCCCTGATATCGTCTATGCTCAAGGAAATCCAACGAATTGGAATTTGACGGACTTTATAGATATCGTAGGTGATACCTAATTATTTAAAACGGACCTGATGGCATAGTTGTACAATTCTATCTTTGGCTTGATTGTTGTCTTCAAGAAGAAATCCTTCCTTAACAAGTCACTTGCTATAGAATAAAAAAGAATGGATTTGGTTACCATCATTTCTTCACAATCCAAAGGTAAGAAAATATTTTTTGAGTTAGATGATGATGCGGGAGGATTTTTTGCTTCCAAACCAACCTTGTTTGACTAGACCTAGGGGGTCTTGAATTATTGTAAAATTCTTATGTTTTATTTAAATTCCATAGGATAGGGTTGTTGAGCTGAAATTTATGTGAATGCAATTGAATCTGCCTTATTGAGAAGATCTCGAAAGTTATGGGAGATAGTTGAGGATTTTGTGTATCTAAAGGACCCTAGAGATTATTGAGTGAGGGATTTTAGGATCTGAACCTAATTCGGGTGTCAGAATCCTCGTGTATAATTTGTGATCCTACAAGCATGAGAAAGGTGGCCAATCGAATAGATAATCGGGCCAATGTGTTGAGAAGAGGTTGATTACTGAAAATCGAGCCAAAGGAGAGAATCCCAATATGTGAGATCATGTAAAGAGAAGTTCTAACTATAATTTTATGTACAACAATTGATTTAATAGTATTTTGTGTATTTATATGGTGTCTCTGTGTATCATTGGAAAACATATTGAGTATTGAAACCCATATCAGATCCTTTGTATGTAGATTATTTCCCCAATTCATGTGTGTAGGTGTCAGGGTTTAACTGTGTAATGAAACCTTTAAATTCAAGAATGCAGGGTCATTGGAAGGATAAGAGTTAAAAGGAGGATCGATGAACCAGAGCTAATGGTAGAATGAATTAATCGGAACTCAATAGGTGAGCAGCATCGGAGTAAAAACGAAGATGAACTAGAGGAAGGAAACCTTTGCAGGCGAGAAGGAGCAGTAACCATCTGTTCAAGGACGATAGTTAATTGTGATCGTCAATTTATGGGATCGGGACTTCATTGGTGAGTTTAAGTTTGGACAACCAGGATTAGAATAATAGAGAATGGAAGATCCAATTATGATCATTGATCACTAGAAGGATCAATGACCGAGATCATCAGTCTTTCAAACTGTCTTAAGTATTGAAACCTATAAGAGATCGTGACCGTCAATTTTTCTGGATCGACGAAGGAAATTTTTCACATGATCACAGTCTGACATGGTGGAAAGGGGATGTTAAAGTAGCATATTCATAATGTAATCTAGAAGGATACTCCAATGAAGGAATTCTAGTCAACAGTGAAAACGATCGGGATAGATCAACAATGGTGATTCGAAGGAGATCCTTTCCATATCAACAGTCATAAAATTACCTTGGGATAAAGAGATCAATGATTCTAAAGACTTCACATGGCAATGTGATATCAAATTTATAAAACCGTTGAAGTGCTCGGCAAAACAAAGACTCCAACCGATGGTCTAGATGAGTTCGTAGTAGCCAGATCAACGACTACGAAAGTAATGTGTGGCCTCACCTTATTAGTTGTTGAAAAGATGCTTTCGAATTCCATAAGTTGGAACAAATCCAATAGAAAAACACTAACTAACGGTCGAGATCTATTCAAATTTGAACAGATCGACGGCTCAGGAAAGGACACATGGCAGCTGACAAAGACATGTGACGAGTTGGCATCAACGATTGTGAAGAGGACACATGGTAGTTTGACCCATGGTTGTGAGTGAGACACATGGCATACATGAAACCATATATTGTTAAAGAAATGACCGACGGTGATGGTTATAGACGATGGAGAAAAAATATCCTTACGCAAATCGATGACATAAGATCATCCAAATATTTATTGTATCAAAGTTAGTTGTCGGCTCTCTTGACTCTGAACTATCGGAGTATATATTTATAAAATACCTAGAGAATTATTCCAATGACAATATCTAGCCATCCATTGGAGAGGAAACCTAACGGCTACGATTAACTGTTGATTGGAGCTCTTGATACAGAGACACTGTGATAGAGGCAATAGCTCGAGGAGGAGAACCATCCATATATTTTATACGCAATCGAGGGTGGAAAAAAATTGCAATGGATATTAGCAATTGGTAATAGCACATGGTCAAGTGACGAGATAAAGGATCAAGTGCTAAAATAAAGGAGTTGATGAATGAAGATTTGGTGTGCAGTTATATTGTTGAGCCACAGAGAAGATGAAGGAACGAAATCCAATTCGAGGAGTTCTTAAGTTTAGCGCCTAACAATAGAGAACATAGAACTACGTTCGAAGGAGATTTTTGGACCACGAATTAAAATTTAGGGCAACTTGACTTCCAAGTTGAAGAAGAATTAATTTTACAAATCTACGTATGTGGGTTACAAGCCAGGAGGTCATAAGTTTTGGTATCAGAGTGGAAATTTTATTTTTTCCTATGTATTTGATTTCAGATGGAATACCTTAAATGAACAAAGTTCATTTTTGGTATCAGAGCGTGTAAATGCTCTTTGAAATTTTGTAAGGGATACAGAACATAGACAAAGTTCAACAAAAGAGAACTTGAGCAGATTGTGCAGACAAGCAGAAAAATGAATTGGATTTCCTGAGTGAATTTATGTAGAGTCAAGGTCATTCCAACCAAAGAAGCAGAGGAGACAAGATCTCATAAAAGATCTTGCAGGTATTGATCTAATATTTTTATGATTAATTCTAGTTAATAAACGTATTATTGCAGGTACCAATAGAAGGAGAAGCTTGTGGAAAAAGAACCTTGCAAAAAGGAATGTTATAACACTCTCAACTGAATATTGGAAGTGAGAAGAAGGATAGAAGTTTTCAAAGAATGTGAGTAGGTGTAGAGCTAGAGAAGAGAAGAGGAGTGCTCAGAAGGTTCCAGTGGAGAGAACTAGTGATACCAAGAGGTCAAGCTCAAGAGAAAGCTTGGTGAGGTATTGAGTGGCAGATAGAGGAGACTTGCTACAGAGGATTGATGCAACTCACAGTGGACTAAGAGAAGTTCACGAGAGAAGAAATGGATATTACTATTTATGTTAATGACAGAGGTTCAAAAAGAAGCCACAACCAGAGGAAAGAGGATGCTAAAGCAATTGGAAAAAGAAAGATGAGTCGGGAAGAGTTTAATGAAGAATTTATTGAGGTAAAGGAAATAGTTGGTGTCATTATGGAGCTTCTAAAGGAGAGTGAGAAATACCATAGATTGGGCTGGAATGTGAAGAATAAGGTCAAGTGGTGACCTATTAAGCAGTTGTATACAAGGAAGTTGAGACAAATCTTGATCTAGGAGGATTTACAAGGCCAAAAATTCAAAGTCCTCAAATATCAGCGAAAATGGCACCAAGTCGAAGAGCTCATCAAGATCTTTCAAACAGTGCAAAAAGCACCTCAAATGGAGTATGGATGACAAAGATATGACCAAACAAAGTTTCGGTCAGCCTAGTCAAAGTCAATAGGGTGACTTAGCATCCGTACAAATGACATCATAAGCTGAATGTGCAGAGACGACGTCAGCATAACTTCATGCTGATGTCATCATATCGACGTGGCATCATGAGAGACTGACGCATGGCATGTTGAATAAACACATTTGTGTGGCCAAACAACCCAATATAAATGTGACATGTGGCACCCCCAAGGAGTGCCATGTAGTACCTCTCAATGACCTCCATGTGGCAGGGTCGTATCGTACATGGAAAAAACACAAAAAAACTTACTTCAGCAAGGTGACTGGACAAGGGTAGACTATCCCAGGGTGCCACATGGCCCAATAATAGGGAGCCACATGGTAGCCTTAAAATGCCCAATGAGGGTCTGAAACCGAATTTCAAAAAAAAAATATTGTCCAGTGGCCACATACCAAAAATATGGTGGTCAACGTTATAGGAATTCGTGCACTGGTCCCCTCAAACTTGGCGGAAGTTCTAGAATGTCGGAGGTTAAATATGGCGGAGGGTTGAAACGTTTTAAAAATTTTAATATATGTGTGTGTGTGTGTGTGTGTGTGTGTGTGTGGTTGGTTTTATTTTAATATAGTTGTTACAACTATATTTAAAATAATCCATGACTCATACCAAAAAGGAAGGGAGCCCGCGGGTTTGACCCCTAGTCACCCCTATCACGTTACATCCACTTGCTAACGAACCAAATGATGGGACTTTGTTTATCCACCTGAATATTTTCATTTAAACCCAAGTATTCATCTGCCCAAGGGCGTATGCGCTCAACCGTATAGATCACAAGTTTCTATGCAGGTTGGAGTCATAATTGTAGGCCACAATGACATGCATTACAAGATGAAGAGCCTAGGAGTGACCTGGGATTGACAGTGACAGAATTGGACATTTTGACAGTCATTTTTGCACAATTTCTCACCACGAATACACCGGTGCAGTCATAATTTGCATCTGAACAATAGATATTTAGGGCATTTTAAGTTGTGAGGTATAGCCATATATTTATGCCAATTGTTGTTGAGATAATATAAATTCCTCTCCACTTCGAAGTGGGCTGGAGATGTAGTCCATTGTTGGGGTGAACTATGTTATCAAGATTTGTGTTATTTCCATCTTTATCGTCTTTTCTCCATATTCATGCCCTCTTTATTTGTGTTGCACATAAGCTTTATTTATGCTCTTTAATTAAATTCTTGTAATGGTCATCGAATAAAATATCTTGGATCATGTTGGTATCAGAGTGGCATTTTTTGGCTTGAATTGCGAGTGTGAATGATTACTAGGGCCAAGCTCAAAGCAGGTGAAGGAAAACTCAATAATTTCAACCCAGAGATTGGACGTCCAACTCGAAGGAGGAAAATGGATGAAGATATTTGTGCAGAAAATGAGCAAGCTTTCCACAAGGCTTTCTACCGAATGACAGACATGGTAGAAAATTTGTTTGCATATTACGAGAAGAGAGTGGAAAAGAAGGAAAAGAAGAAGAAATCTAAATGAGAGTATAATGCTTCAATGAACCAAGGAAGTGGAGAAGACCCTCCCGAGCCTCCATATCCATGTTCAAGTTCAATATCTTCTTCCTCTTCCTCTCATTCTCATCATTCTAGTTTTCATCCACATGTGTCTAAAAATCCATTATTGAAACTAGATGTGAAATTTATTTTTCCCATGTTTAATGGAGAAGCTAATGCAGATAAGTTAAATAATTGGATCGGATAGATTGAATTTTACTATCGTGTACTACAAATCAAAGAGGAAGAGGCGAAGATCCACTTGGATTCTCTTCGGCTGGAAGGCACAACCCTTGTATGGTGGGAAATAAACTTTAAGAGAGGTAGTAAACATAATGGTAAACTCCTTTCTTCATGGTCTGAATTTACTTCTGCATTGAAAAATCAATTGTATCCACTGGGTCATGTTCAAAAATCCATGATGGAATGGAAAAATTTAAGACATGGAAAATGTCAGAGTGTTCAGAGTTTCACAGAGGAGTTTAGGAAACATGCACTTTCATTGAATATTCCTTTATATTCTCCAGAGACTTTGATAAAATATATTGGTGCACTTCACATTTACCTTCGTCACACATTGTTTTTGTTTAATCCCACAAATACAGATGAGGTGTGTGTGCAAGAAACTCACCTTGAAAGCAGGGGAAATAATGTACAGGAATACCACACAAAGAAACCTTCCAAGTTCCAGGGCAACAAGTTCAAAGGAAAAAGAAAGGAGAAGAAGACAACGACAACAAAGAAAGAGGAAGGAAATCCCTCTTCCACTCATTGCAAGAAATATGGGCATGATGATGAGCATTGTTGGAAGCTACATTTGGAGCTTAAGGAAAAAAGGTTTGGTGGAAAAGGGAAGCCGAAAACTGTTGATATAGTGCAACAATAACTTGGTTCTGATTCAGGTGATGAAATGAGGATTACAACTGTTGGAGTAGAGGATAAAAATTCATTTCATGCTAGTTCAAGTTCCACAAATAAATATCATGATAATGAAAGAAGAAGAAGTGAATTGTTTCATATAAGATTTGTATCTAAACACATAAAGATAGACCATCTATTTGATTTGGGTTCTCAAGTTAACTTAATCTCAGAAACCTTTTTTTAAAAGTTGGGCTTAAAAACAAAACCTCGTCCTAAACCTTACCCTCTTGGTTGGGTGTGCGACAATGAAAAACTAAATGTCACCAAGCAGTGTAGAATTAGATTTTTCATTGCTTCAAAGTTGATAGATGAAGTTGATTTGGATTTTGTCCCACTAGATATCTACGGAATAGTTTTTGGAATCCCCTACCTTTATGATAGAAATTCCCTCTTCTTCATAAATGAGAACAAATACCATCTCACAAAATATGGAGTGGAATACATTGTTAGAGCTCATAGTATGAAAGTTAATTCATCCAGTGTTAGTGCAGGACAGATGAAAAGACTCAACAATACTAATAATAGATATGTGCTCATGGTTGTGAGGGAAAAGGATGTTGAGGCATCTTATGTTTTCAAAGGATTTGATCCCTCGCATAAAGATTAAATGATTGATGTTATATCTAACTATGATGAGATGTTTCAAGAACCAGGTGGATTTCCTCCCAAGAGGGAGATTCAAAATGAGATACATCTTCAACAAGATTCCCCTCTTCCAAATGTGGGCATGTACAGGATGTCAGCAGTGGAAATGGTAGATATTAAGAAACAGGTGCGGGACTTGCTGGACCAAGGAGTCATCAAGACTAGTTCATCTCCATGTGGTTCTCCAATTGTTTTGGTTCCAAAGAAAGATGGAACATGGAGAATGTGTGTTGATTATCGGGCTCTCAAAAAAATCACAATGAAAAACTGATACCCCCTTCCTCGTATAGATAATTTGCTTGATCAATTAAATAATGTCATTTATTTCACTAAGTTGGATTTGCGCAGTGGATACCATTAGATAGAGCTTGCCGAAAATTATGTGTGGAAGATTGCTTTCAAAACCAAGCAGGGTCTATTTGAGTGGTTAGTAATACCTTTTGGGATTTGTAATGCCCCGAAAACTTTCATGTGTGTAATGAATGATGTATTTCAACCATTCTTAGATGACTTTGTAACTGTATACTTAGATGACATTCTTGTCTTTAGTAGAACTTGGGAAGACCACATAAGGCATGTAAATCAAGTATTGGACACTTTGCAAAGGGAAAAATTGTATGTAAAATTGTCCAAATGTGAATTTGACAAAACTTCTTTAGTGTATTTGGGTCATATTGTAGCAGGAGGACAATTGAAAATTGATCCTTCCAAAGTTGATGTAATTGTAAATTGGCCTAAGCCTACCACTTTAACAAAAGTGAGAAGCTTCTTGGGTGCAGTTCAATATTGGATAAGATTCATAGCTAACTTCTCATTCATTGCATCCCCTTTACATGCCTTGAACAGTGTGAAGCAAGCCTTTCATTGAGGAGGAAGGCCACATAAATCTTTCGACACCTTGAAAGAGAAGATCAACACAACAACAGTATTGGCATTTTCAAAACTACAACAACCATTCAAGATTTAGACAAATGTTAGTGGATATGCCATGGGTGCAAAATCGATGCAACAATGTAAGCCTATTTGTTATCACTCTAAAACATTTTCTTAAGTTGTTGTTAATTATCCCACATATGACAAAGAGTTGTACACATTGGTTCAAAGTGTCAAGAAATAGAAGCACTACTTGATAGGTAAGGAAATGATCATACATACAAACCACCAACCCTTACAATACCTCGAGTTATAGACCAAGCTACAACAATCTCTTCATTTCAAATGGATGGGTTTCCTTCAATAGTTCCACTTGGTAATCAAGTATAAAAAGGGTACAAGTAACAAAGTAGCAGATATGATTTCTAGGTTTCCTATTTATGCATCTCTTGTTTTGAAAAATGTGTCTTTATCTCATGATAGCTATGTGGAACAATATGCTACTGATGAGGATTTTAAAAACAATTATGAGAAGCTAACCCATGCTACACATGTGGAGAACTATAATTTGCAGGGCAAGTTACTCTACCATTTTGGCAAGCTATATATTCCTGCAAGTGAAAGAGTCCATGTAATTTGAGAAGCTTATACTTCTCTTGTGTCTAGGCATTTTGGGGTAGGAAAGACTATGGCTCATCTGCAGAGGTTTTTTTATTGGCCTCGAATGAAATAAATTGTAACCAAGTATGTAAATGGGTGTGCGATGTTCTCTACTTATAATCCCACTAATAGAAAATCGGGGTTGTACACACCACTCTTTGTTCCTTCTCATCCCTGGGAGAGTATCTCCATGGATTTTGTAGGGGGGTTTCCTATGTCAAAAATGGGTCATGACTACTTGTATGTAGTAGTGGATAGGTTTAGCAAGATGTGTGTCTCGATGCCATGTAAAAAACATATCATTGTTGAGTAAATTTCTCATCTTCTCTTTCAGCATGTATGGGTCCACTTTGGACTACCCACATCCATTATCTCGGATCAAGACACTCGATTCCTTGGAGATTTTTGGACAAGCTTGTGGAGAACGATGGACAGCAAGTTGAAGAGGAGTATTACTTCCATCCACAGACTGATAGACATAAAAAGGTAGTTAACAGAACAATGTTTTGTTTACTCTGACGTTGTTGCAGCAAACATCTCAAGTTGTGGGATGACCATATACAGTATGTGCAGCATGCATACAACTGAGCCTTGCACTCTTCCACCCAGAGTTCACCATTTGAGAAATGTTTGGGTATCTACCTAAGACTCCCTTGGACTTGACATTTGGGAAATACATCGCCTCATGTAAACAAAGAGATGAAGACAGAGCCCGCAACTTCATCCAGATGATTCAACAGGTACACCAGATAATCCAGGAATAATTGGAAAAGATTCAGGCACAATACAAAGATCAGCATGACAAACATAGAGTTGATCACCAGTTCTAGGTTGGAAATCAAGTGTGGTTCCACATCAGAAAATATAGGTTGAAGGGTGAAGGCAAGAAGCTCAATCCCATTAGATATGGACCCTTCACCATCTTCAAGAATATTGACACAAATGATTTCCACCTAGATATACCATCGTACATGCATATATACTTACTTGTAAACGTAGAGAACTTGAAACTTTATGAGCCTCAAATGATCATGGATCAAAGGGATATTGTTTTAGTACCTTCAATGGACGAGTTTTCTCCTAAGTACTTGGATGAGTTAAAGGAAGATATCATCTTAGACAAAAGGATGAGGAATTCATGCTGGGGTGATGTTAAATATCTACAAGTAGGCCTTAAGGGCACACATCCAAGAAAAGCACGCTAGATTGAGAAGGGGAAAGTGAGGGAGAAATTCCCTCATCTATCTATTGATTGATAAGGATTTTGGAGGCCCAAAATATTCTTAGTGGGGAGGAATGATCCAGGTCGAGGATCGAAAAGGACAAAAATATAAAGTCCTAAAATATCACCAAAAATGGCACCAAGTCAAAGATATCGTCAAGAGATTTCCATTGGCATAAATGGCACCTCAAACAGAGTCTGGATGACAAAGATATGACCAATCAAAGTTTCGGTCAACATTAGCATCCGTACAAATGACGTTAGCAACTAAATGTGCAGGGATGACAAGGACGACACACAACTGCTTACGTCAGCAAGGTGACTGGACAGAGGTAGCCTATCCCAGGGCACCACATGGCCCAATCACAAGGCACCACGTGGCAGCCCCGAAATTCCCAATGAGGGCCTGAAACCAAATTTCAAAAAATACAAATATCGGTCGCTGGACCGATCGACGTCGAATCTGGCCTACATCCACATACTAAAAATCTGGCGGTCAAAATTTATTACGTAAATACGTTCACCAGTCCCATCAAACTTGGCACAAGTTATAGAATGTCAGAGGTTAAATATTGCGGGGGGTTGAAATGTTTTAACAAATGTAATATATATCCGTGGTTGGTGTTATTTTAATATAATTGTTACAATTGTATTTAAAATAATCCATGACTCATACCAAAAAGGCGGGGAGCCCGCGGGTTTGACCCCAAGTCTCCCCTATCACATTACATCAACTTGGCAACGAACCAAACAATGGGGCTTGGTTTATCTTCCTAGATATTTTCATTTAAACCCAAGTATTCATCCGCTTGGGGGGCTCATCACTTAGTCGTTCGGAGCACAAGTTTCTATGCAGGTTGGATTCATAATTGCATGTTGCAGTGGCATGCATTACAAGGTGAAGATCCCAGGAGGGGCATGGGATTGACAGTGACAGAATTGAACTTTTTGACAGTCATTTTTGCACAATTTCTCATAACAAATTCTTTGGTGCAGTCATAATTTGCATCCAGACAGCGGATCTTCATGGAATTTTCATTTTTGAGGTATAGCCATGTATTTATGCCAAATTTTTTTGAGATAATATAAATGCCTCTCCACTTCAAAGTGGGCCCAAAGACGTAGTCCATTGTTGGGATGAAATTCGTTATCAAGCTTTTTGTTATTTCCATCTTTCTCATCTTTTCTCCATATTCATTCCCTCTTTATTTTTGTTGCACATAAGCTTTATTTATGCTCTTTAATGCAATTCATGTAGTGGTCATCAAATAAAATATCATGGATCAAGGCTTGAAGAACAGGCTTAGTGTTTGGATGGAGGAAGAGAAACTCAGAGCAGCTGAGTTTGGATAGAGGATAATGACAGAGGAGAAAGTTCACTTTTGTGAATTGGAGCAAGGACTATTCCTTAGAGAGGATGGTGGTGGAGATGTTGGTGAGAGACATGTTGAGAGTCTCATGACCTATCAGGAAATTTCAAAGCAACATGTGGAAATGATGTTAGAGGCATCAAATGAGACCATGGGGTCTTATATTTTTAAAACTAATGATTTGTGTGTGTTTACATGATGTGAAAAGGGTGAAGTTGGACAGTCATCTAGAACTGTCATAAATATTGTTGAAGGATGCTTTCTAAAGGCATAGAAGCATAGCAGAATTAGAATTATGTTGTGAGGAAAGATGAGATATTGTCATCTCATGAAAGTAGTCCTGATGAATACTATACACAACTTGTAAATGAGGAAGAAAAAACTAAGGATGGAATTTTGATAGGATGCTTAGACCAGCATAAGGAGATGATTCCAGATCTGACCCAAGAGTCTCATAAATTTAAAATTGATCATTGGTGTGTGTATGCAGGTTATGAAGGCAACAACAAAGAAAATAAAAAAAAATGAGGAGCAACATTCAAATATAATTCTGACAGATTATGATGAAGAATTATGATTGTTGGAAGAGTGGTTGATTAATCTAAATCTTGAAGGAGACTGCATAGTTGTTGCAGACACGGAATCTTCAATGATACTTGATCTGAAGGAAGAATTTGAGGCATCAAGAGGAGAAAAGGAAAAGTTATTAGTTTTCCAAACTAATTATTTGTTTGAGTATACGAATTATAGAAAATCAGAGGATGCACAGTTGTCTAAGGAAGGTGGATTTATGCTACATAAAAACAGAGAAGATTTTGAAGAGAATTCCCATGGACTTGAGAACATCAAAGGAATAGAGGCCAAGGAGTTGGAAGCAGATATATGGGGCCCATATGAAGGACAGAGCCAACAAAATGTAAAGGAAACTGATGATGAAGAAGTCCAAATGGAGATACCATGGGATGAGACAGACAATCATCCATAAATTACAATTGGCTGAGAAATATGATATCGGCAAGGTGAAAGGAAGTAAGGAAAGTGAGAAGCAACATAAGGTTTGGGATCTAGAAGGAATTCAACAAATCAAGACCCATGATCAGGAGATCATGAATGATTTTAACCCTGAGAGTTTGATGCAAGAGAATTTTTTGCTCCAAAACAACCTTGTTTGACTAGACCTAGGGGGTCTTGAATTATTGTAAAATTCCTAGGTTTTATTTAAATTCCATAGGATAGGTTTTTGAGTTGAAATTTATATGAATGCAGTCGAATCTTCCTTATTGAGCATATCTCGAGAGTTGTGGGAGATAGTTGAGGATTTTGTGGATCTGAAGGATCCTGGAGATTATTGAGTGAGGGATTTTAGATCTGAACCTAATTCGGGTGTCAGAATCCTCTTGTATAATTTGTAAGCCTACAAGCATGATAAAGGTGGCCAATCAAATAGAGAATCAAACCAATGCATTGAGAAGAGGCCGATTACTGAAAATCGAGCCAAAGGAGAAAACCCCAAACTGTGAGATCGGGCATAGAGAAGTTTTCACTGTAATTTTATGTAGAACAATTGATTTAATGGAATTATGTGTATTTATCTGGTATGTTTGTGTATCATTGGAAAAAGTGTTGAGTATTGAAACCCATATCGGATCCTTTGTATGTAGAGTTTTTCCCCAATTCGTGTGTGTGGGTCTCGGGGTTCAACTGTGTAATGAAACCCTTAAATTGGAGAATGCAAGGTCATTGAAAGGATTGGAGTTAAAAGAAGGATTGATGAACTAGATTTGATGGTAGAATGAACTAATCAATAGTCGAAAGGAAAGTCGAATCAGATTAAAAATGAAGATGAACCAGAGGAAGGAACCCTTTGCAGGCAAGAAGGAACAATAACCGTACATTCAAGGATGATAGATAATCGTGATCGTCGATTTATGGGATCAGGACTTCATTGGTGAGTTTAAGTTTGGAAGGTCGGGATTAGAATCAGAGAGAAGAGAAGATCCAATTGTGACCATTTATCATTGGAAGGATCAAAAACCGAGATCATTAGTCTTTTGGACTGACTTAAGTCCCAAAACCCAGAAGAGATCGTGACCGTCAATAGTCCTGGATCGATAGCGGAAAGTTGTCACCTGATCAGATTCTAACACGATGGAAAAAGGATTTTAGAGTAGCATATTTGGAATGTAATATGGAAGGATACTCTGACGAAGGTAGTTCGATAAATGGTGTAGATAGATCAGGATATATCAACGATGGTGATTGGAAGGAATGCCTTTCTATATCAACGATCATGAAAGTACATCAGGATAAGGAGATCAACGATTCCAAATACTCCATGTGGAAGTGTGTTATCAGAGTTATAAAACCGTCAGAGTGCTCAGCTAAACAAAAACTCCAACCGATGGTCCAAATGAGTTCGGAGTAGCTAGATCAACAGCTACGAAAGTGACATGTGGTGTCACCTTATTAGTTTTCAGAATGATGCTTTGGGAGTCCATAAGCTAGAGGAACTTCGATAGAAAAACACCAATGAACAACCGAGATCTATTCAAAGTTGAATAGATTGGCGGCTCAGGAAAGGTCACGTGATGAGTTGGCATCAACGATTGTGAAGAGGACATATGGCATTTTTAACAACGGTTGTGAGTGAGACACATGGTAGACATGTGGTCATATATTGTTAAAGGAATGATCGATGGTGATAGCGATAGATGGTGAAGATCAAATCTCCTTATGCATATTGACAGTGTAATATCGTCTAGAGATTTAGTGTATCGGAGTTAGTTGTCGGAGCTATTGACTCCGAACCATCGGGTATATAACTCTGAAATACCTAGAGAAGTATTCAGACGATGAGATATATATGCCCATCAGAGAGGAAACCTAACGGATATGATTAACTGTCGATTGGAGATCTTGATACAGTGACACTCTGATAGAGGCGATGACTCAAGGAGGATATCCAACTGTCCATTTTCTATGCGATCAGCATTGGACAAAAATTGCAGTGGATGTTAGCAATTGGTCATAGCACATGGTCAAGTGATGACATAAAGGATAAGGTGTTGGAATAAAAGAGTTGGTGAATGAAGCTTTGGCACGTGGTTATATTGTTGAGCCACAGAGAATATGAAGGAGTGAAATCCAATTCGAGGACCGCTTAAGTTTAGCACCTAACAACAGAGAACATAGAACTATGTTTGAAGGATATTTTGGTCCTGCAAGTTAAAATTTGGGACATCTTGACTTCCATGTTGAAGCATAATTAATTTTCCAAATCTACATACGTGGGTTATAGGTTGGGAGTTCATGAGATGACGAATTTGAATAGTCATTGTAAGAGGTCGTGTTGATCCAAATTTTTGATCTGTTTTGGTACTTTCTATTTTAGTGATTCTTAGGATTTTTCTTGCTTATTTTCTTTATTTTTCTTCTCTTATATCAAAAAAATTCCAAGCACTTAGTCATTTTTCGAGTGATGTCGAGTAGGCCAAAACAAATCTGAAATCTGCATGTCTGTAATCCCTTTGTACCATAGATCCACATTCTCGTTATTGACTTTTTTCATCTTTTACCTCCGACTACCTTTTGATTTTCTTTCATATTTTATACTCAGTCAATTTTTCAAAAATGTGGATGTGGAGCTGCATAGAAATCATTAAACCTTTTTGAATGGCCCATGTCCACAACCCCGCACTAACCAAAACACTTTATTATTTTTTCCTTTCAGTACTTAGATAAATTCAAGCAATGCATATGTGGAGCTACGTACCATCCCTCAAATCTTTCTTAGGTCTCCACTTCCACAAGTCCGCAGGTACGCATTCACTTTTCACTTTTCACCTTTTCATGCTTAACCATATTTCACATTTCAGAGCAGGCCTCCTTACTTTTCCTTATTCTTCCTCATATACATGTTTTTATATTTGCATGTCTACAAGTCTACAAGTCTACAACTCTCTTAACACTTAACCATATCCGTAATCCCAATTCGGACCTTGTCACCCTTTCCTGAATTTGTGTTCACAAACATTTAGGTTTGCAACCTCGCAACTCCACATTTCCATGTTACACATTTCACACTTCCTATACATCATTTTTCACCTTCATACTTAACACTTTCCATCCATCATACCATCACATCACCACTTCCCATCATATTTATTACCCGTTCCACAGCATCTGTCACTCTTAAAAGCATAATATCATTATTTAAGACATAATACATCGATTAAGGGTTGCAATAAATCCAAATCCCATGATAATTGATGACATTTAAAGCATGATCTATGATTGATTGAGTTACCAAAGCAGTACGTGGTGGAATTTAATAAAATAAAAATTCCAACCTGTAAGTATCGACAGTAGCGCCACCTTTGTAAAAAGAAGAAAAGATGTCAAGTAAGAAGAAAGAAATGTTTTGTGTAGATACATTGAACACATTGGGTCGTGAAGATCAACAGTTCCAATGGTCTGAGGCATATAAATACTATAAGTCTCTTTCTCTAGCTGAGAAGAAGACGAAACTAATCTAGACTTCGTGAATAACATTAGCATGAAGTGTTTCAGAAGTAACTGACATGAAATATATTGTTCAATGGTGCACAGATAAATTTTACTATGAACGAAGAATAATTCAAATGCAAGGTCATCGACCCATTTATCTAGCTCCTTCAACATTTTCTAAAATTCTACAACTCCCTGCACAAACTATGTGATTCAAGAGCGAGGAAGTTGATGAATTTCTGAAGTACCATAAGGGAGGAAACAATTTTTTGAGAAACTATTTGGAAGATCTAAATTGTAACCCTGGTACTTCTAGAATCGATGTAAATTCGCTAGAATACCCGTACAAAGAATTTGCTTGGATATTTGTATGCATTCTCAGTTTGGAATCTACCATGTTTATATCAAGAAATGTTATATATGATATGCATTATGCCCTACATGAAAAATCTATCATCGATTGGGGTTATCTCATTTCAAGTGAAATTTCCTCCCATCCAAATAACCTCAAAAATAATCATAAATTCTATAGGACTTCTTACCTCATTTCTTCCATTGCTTATGGCCATGTTTTTGAAGATTTGTCACGGGAAAAACATGTTGATTTTAAGTTGGAACCAATATGTGCATGGTATTCAATTTTGTACAGACATAAAGCCCAATTAAGTTTCTACCTAGTTCATAACAATTTCATCTCAGAGTTCAAAAAGTTAATATTTGGACAGGACACATCAAGGTTATCCTTGGAAGCAACTTCCTTTCTCACTAGAAAACGGATTTATGAGTTGTCTGAAGAATTCACTGTAATTATAATATTTGGTAGTAAGGATAATCCCTTCCTTCTACCATTCTATACATTAGATAAACTCTTTATCGAAGAAGTATGCAGGCAATATAAGACTTGGGCTCACTTCTTCCATGATAAAAGGAAAAGACAGTTTATACCCCTACCATGGAAAATTGGGATTTACATTGTTAAACACATAACTCACCTAAATGAATTGGCAATACATTATGAACAGATTGGGTTGAAGGAAGCAAAATTTGTTGAAGGTTTTAATCCAGATAACAAATTTACTACACATATGCAGTTAGTTGGTTACTCTTCACACTTCATCAAAATTGAACAATTTCAAGAGGGTGGTGGAGATAACTGGGATCTACAGGAATTAGAGGCCTACTGAATCTCAAACGACATACAAGAATTAAATAGTATAAATGAAGGACATAGACAACATGGCAGAGAAACAAAAAATCAAAACCCCAATTCGCCAAAAACATCTCAAAGAAGCACTCCATCGAGACTGAAAAACAGAACTAGTGGAATGGATATTAGAAAACCATCAGTTGGAGTATCATATGATGGTGGAGATAAAGACCCACCAAGGAAAGGTCTTGAAAAAACACATAATACATACACTCATGTAAAAACAAAAATAAATATTTCATCAATGGAAATAAATGCACCAAAAGTCCAGGAAAGTCCCCATGCAAGGGACATGGATGAGCTCATTGAAGAACCTGGCTAGTCTGCGCAGAGGTTGTTAGAAACCATAGAAATTGTTGATGCTATTATGACTCGAGATCTTTAAATATTTTAAGAATAATCTATCACTCTACATCACACGGCCTACAATAATGAAAATAAAAAACTATTGTTGGAAGAAGTTAATACCAAGAATAAAAATTCATCAGAACGATGGAAATATTCGATTGATTTGGATGGAGTAGCACCATCCAAAATTGCATAATTTCATGGAGCTACTGGAGATGCATTAAGACAATCAATTGACAAAATGGAAAAAGAGAATTCAGAGTTAAATAAAAGGATAAAGGAGTTAGAAGTTTCTTTGGTACCATGACCATTGTTTCCAAAACCTTTCAGTTCTATTCAGCCCACACTTGAGTTGGAGGATATCCTAGAAAGCAGTATAAAATAAAAAGTCTCATCGATTTTATTATAGGTTGTAACAAGATATGTTGGTGATTCCATACAAAAAAGGATTGATATAATTCAGGGGATTTGGGAGCTCGCCCAAAGTATTGCTAGTTTTTCCTCCAGAATACATAATTTCAAAGAATATTTGCAGAAGGATTTGGAAAATGATGAAGAATTTTTCAAGGAAGTTGTAAACACATTTTCAACCAAAGTCTCAAGATTGAATGAATATCAAATGAAGGAACAAAAAATTCCCTTGCCTTACCGTATGAAGCAGATTAATGCATGTTCACTAAGGAGAATTAAAGAGTTAAGAGAAATGATAAATGAAACTGAGGCCCTAAGGAATAAAAAGAGTGATCTATTTCTTAAACTTGTTAGTCTTACCAAGAAATTAGAGGGTCCCAATTTATTGATGGATACCATGATATTAACCAAAGAATCTTTAACGGGACAACTTAATGCACTAAAATTTGCTTGGGCTAATGAATTTACCGAAACTATAGAATTTTTTGAAGATGAAGTTGAAAATTGGTTAGTTCAGTATATCAATAGGAATGATGAGGTGGATGACACTTTGCATCAATCAGAGCTAGATATGATAGAATTTGAAAATCAGTTATTTGAAATTAAAAAAAAAAAACATGAAATTACCATGGCACCCTTAAGAGAGTACATTGAGGAATGGTTGAAAAAAACATTAATCAAAATTACCGAACCAGAAAATCAAGAAACAGTTACAACAGTTATGCCACCTCAACCATGACATGTACCTATAAAGGAGTCAGCTCCAAGCAAGTAAAGGTTATGATATCTCTTCATCACAGTGAGTCAAACATTAACTTTACCCTTTCGGTTTTCCTTATGTCCATTTCTGCTACAATCATTTGTCATGTTGCCTTTGTCTCCTCGATATTCTATGGGATTTAGGTTGATTATTGGTTGTCCTTCTTTTATCTTCCAGTTATTCTCACTTTATGGTCCGCGGGAACCCTATCTTTGTCCTCTTTGAAGGGAAAATGCATTTTGGTTTTTTTAGATACATTTACCTTTGTATTTAAAGACTCGTTACTATTTTTGAGACTCCAAGAGAGCTACTTGGGATATTACATTACTATATTCTCAAAGACTTTGGTTAGAAGCTTGAGTTTCCAAATGTTTTGTCCAGCATAATATTTTTGGCGCTTTAGTGAATGATAATTTAAAGCTCTCTTCTAATTGCAATCTATTTTCTATTCTCTCTATTTGTGGAGATCGTTAAATGTTCTTATGAATATTGTGATGGATGTAGATAAGTCCTTTATATTCTATGTACATTTTATATATTTACATTGTAAATATACATACATATGAGTTTCTTTTAAAACACCTCATCCCTAATCTCATGTGTTGTTTTTCCTTGAATGTGAATGTAAATATTGAGTCCGGTCCTTCCCAGATTTTGTTTTGTTTCATTTTATTTTCATGGAATTATAAGAACGAGAGGAATATCATCTCTCTAAAAATGGAGGAGGGTTCATATCCTTGTAAGGTTGATCTTTGATCGTGAAACAATCTCTTAGATCAATAGGTCATTGAAGCCTCTAAGGACTAATTTTTACTCAAAGGGATTTATGTGGTCAAGAAAGTGAGTGAGGATGTGTCAAGCATCTCCTAGTTGTAGTTGTGGTGTTTCCCAAATGGCACACTGATTGTCACCTACTCAACCCATTTGTTACTACTGACACCATGCAAAGGAATTTCCCACAGATCGAACCCTACTCCGCTTTAACCTCCTCTTTCCAGGATTCACACTTGAATCTCAAACTCGTGGATAAAGAGAATTCGACCCAACTATGTAATTAAATCAACCAGAGTGTAGGTGAAGTCGGATAGGGGGGAGAAATACGCTAACAACTCTTAAAACCAATTTATCAACTCTCACTTTCTTTGCAATAGCTATGGAATGGGAGCCATTGATTTCTCATCTCCCAAATTACCCAACAATGGAGAATACAGAGATATTGGGATTTCCCAACTTTGATAGAACTAAGGGCTCGGCTCTATAGAAACCAAGAGGAATCCAAGCATAGAAAATACACCACCCATGAAAGTGATTTGCATCGTGCAAGGAAGAGAAATAATGCCTTGACGATATCTTCTCCAACAAGAAATCCAATGTTGAAGATCAAGCTCATAGGTATAAACTTCAATTGAAATCCAAGAATGATGGATCTGTTAGCTATGTGGTATTGGAGAAGAAATAAGAACTAGAGAGTATGTAGCAATGAGCAGACAAGATCATGGATTTATCTAAAAACACCAAGGCTCTAATTTCATTGACAAACCTTGAATAACTCCAGGTGTTTATTTATTTTATTAGTGTGAGTCACATGTAATTACAATGAGATATGACCTTTGGTTTCATCTTCCAAGAGATCTAATGACTATTAGTATTTACCTATCGACACCATAATATTTACAATACACCTAATGACTATTAGTATTTACCTATCAACACCATAATATTTACAATACACCGTAATCATTAGGAT